>JABUQX010107347.1:2500-10000 GCA_015478945.1 Trachelipus rathkii
TGCCCTTTGGCATTTTGGCGAATCCTTTGCTGTGGCGCTAGACATATCGAAGATTTTCCATAGAGTCTTGAACTCTTGAACAAAGTTTTAATTTCTCTCAGCTTCTCACATTCGGTGCCTAATTTTCTCACTCTGTAAACCTCTTTGATTTCCTTTCCGATCATTCTTATATCTACCATAGAAACTTGTTTGATTTCCTTTCCGATCGTTCTATAGTTAGTTTGGTAACCTCTTTGATTTCCTTTCCGATGGTTCTATAGTTACCTTAGCAACCTCTTTAATTTCCTTTCCGATGGTTCTATAGTTATCTTAGCAACCTCTTGGATTCTTTTCCGATCGTTCTATAGTTTGTTGGGTAACCTCTTTGATTTCCTTTCCGATCGTTCTATAGTTACCTTAGCAACCTATTTGATTTTCTTTCCGATCGTTCTATAGTTACCTTAGTAACTTATTTGATTTCCTCTCCGATCGTTCTATTGCTACTTTACTAACCTCTTTGATTTCCTTTCCGATCGTTCTATTAAGTTACCTTACTAACATTATCTTTTTTCCGATCGTTCTCTCTGTGACCTTCTCTTTGATTTTCTTTCCGATCGTTCTATAGTTACCTTAGCAACCTCTTTGGATTCCTCTTTCCGATAGTTCTATAGTTACCATATTAACTTCTCTTTGATTCGAACCGTTCCCTCCTATAGTTACCTTAGCAACCCTTTGATTTCCTGTTCCGATCGATCTATAGTTACCTTTAGCAGGCTCTTTGATTTCCTTTCCGATCGTTCTATAGTTACCTTAGTAACTTCTTTGATTTCCTTTCCGATCATTCTATAGTAAGTTACCTTAGCAAATCCCTCTTTGATTATTTCTTCTTCCGATCGTTCAGTGTTACCTTAACTTATTTGATTTCCTTTCCGATCGTTCTATTGCTACCTTACTAACCTCTTTGATTTCCTTTCCGATCGTTCTATTGCTACCTTACTAACATCTTTGATTTCCTTTCCGATCGTTCATAGTAACTTCTTTGATTTCCTTCGATCGTTCTATAGTTACCTTAGCAAATCCTCTTGATTCCCCTTCCGATCGTTCTATAGTTACCATATTAACTTCTTTGATTTCCTTTCCGATCGTTCTATAGTTACCTTAGCAACCTCTTTGATTTCCTTTCCGATCGTTCTATAATTAGTTTGGTAACCTCTTTGATTTCCTTTCCGATCGTTCTATAGTTACCTTAGCAACCTCTTTGATTTCCTTTCCGATCGTTCTATAGTTACCTTAGCAACCTCTTTGATTTTCCGATCGTTCTATAGCGTTACCTTGAAGCAACCTCTTTGGATTCCCTTTTCCGATCGTTCTATAGTTATTGTAACCTTTGATTTCTTCGATCGTTCTATAGTTACCTTAGCAACCTCTTTGATTTTCTTTTCCGATCGTTGTATAGTTACCTTAGTAATTATTTGATTTCCTTCCGATCGTTCTATTGCTACTTTACTAACCTCTTTGATTTCCTTTCCGATCGTTCTATTGCTACCTTACTAACATCTTTGATTTCCTTTCCGATCGTTCATAGTAACTTCTTTGATTTTCTTTCCGATCGTTCTATAGTTACCTTAGCAACCTCTTGGATTCCCTTTCCGATAGTTCTATAGTTACCATATTAACTTCTTTGATTTCCTTTCGAACCGTTCTATAGTTACCTTAGCAACCTCTTTGATTTCCGTTCCGATCGATCTATAGTTACCTTAGCAGGCTCTTTGATTTCCTTTCCGATCGTTCTATAGTTACCTTAGTAACTTCTTTGATTTCCTTTCCGATCGTTCTATAGTAGCTGTTGTAGACGGTCACCGTTCATCCTTTACCGTTCTATAGTTACCTTAGCAACCTCTTTGATTTCTTTTCCGATCGTTCTATAGTTACCTTAGGAGGCTCTTTGATTTCCTTTCCGACCGTTCTATAGTTACCTTGTAACTTCTTTGATTTCCTTTCCGATCGTTCTATTGCTACCTTACTAACCTCTTTGGTTTCCTTTCCGATCGCTCTATAGTTAGCTTAGCAACCTCTTTGATTTCCTTTCCGATCGTTCTATAGTTACCTTAGTAACTTCTTTGATTTCCTTTCCGATCGTTCTATAGTTAGCTTAGTAACCTCTTTGATTTACTTTCAGATCGTTCTATAGCTACCTTAATAGATAGCCACCGTTTATCCTTTAAATCTATCAATATATGTGTTAATGATAAATCTGTTTTATTCTCAACAGTTTTTTTTTTTTTTTTACTTTTCTTTAATGATCTAATAACTGTTATTTCGGCTCCTATCTTTTCTTACGCCGACGACTCAAATCTTGATTACTCCGTTCATTTGGAAAGAAAAAACGGAACATGTGAAGGAAAGTTGACAAATTGAAATATTAGCAATATTATTAGTAAATACAAGTAAAATTTTGTTATGAGAATATAAAATTATTTTTATTTTTTTTACGAAATTATGTTAAAAGAAAGTTGTTATTATTAAGATAAATAAAAAAAAAGTAGATTTTAGTTCTCGTATATTTAGAAAAACGTTCTGGGATTTAAATTAAATCACTAAAATTTCAACAAGAGAGTTGCCATGGCGTAAATTTAGCTAATTACTAATGTTTTGCTCAAAAAAAAAAAAAAAAGTTTATTTGAAATTTTATTTGTTATTCAGCGCCCTAGGGGTAAACCCCACGATGTCAAGTGCCTGAGGTTTATGGCTTGCAGGGGTAGTCCCCGTGGTCCGGGGTGCACTTCCATCACCCACCCTCTCTCCTCGGAGCTCCTCCCCCACGTTATAACTCCAATATATAGTTCCCTATTCCCCGCAGTTGTTTCTTACCTTGCCGCAGGGAATTTCTGACACTGCTGGGCAGGGTATACTGTCCTGCCCTGCAGTGTCCTAGAGCGAAGAAACAACTAACATCAAGTTGAAAAACCAGACCCTACATTAGGTGGGCTGTCAGGTGGGTGGAATGCTTGCCACAGTTCACTTTATCCATCATCAATATCAGTAAATTTCGTACACCTCGAATATTTCGAGAGAAATTGATATAATGGTCTGGAGAAAAACCAGCAACTCCGGTTCTTGGTGCACTGAGGTGATGTGGTGGCATTTCCGTTTTCCAGAGGCGGATGCTTCCCACCCTTCCCAGGGTTTTTGGATGTGTCTCTTCCGCGCATCTGCCTCTCCCCGGAATCCTTCTCTTTCGTCTCTCGGTGCTAGTCCCCCGAGCAATGAAAGTTCGATTCCCCGTACGTCAAACTGATTCGCTTACGCTGTTGGGTTGGTTTAAAACAGGACCAGTTCCGACGGGTCGGTGTCTCGGGCGAGGAATCTGAACAGCTCGGGGTGACCGGGTACTGACGAACGGAATGAGAATTCGGGTGACGCGTGCATGGATGGCGAGTTGTCCATGCCTTGGAGGGAATCCATGTGGGCTCCGCGGAAGATATGAGGTGCCATTCTACACGCTTCGGGCACATGTTCAGGGGTGCTGGGGGGTAAACAAAATCCCTCATCCTTTGGTCTGAGGTTTGGACCCGGATGAGGGATAAATACCTCCCTTCGAGGAGTGGAAAGGAAATTCAAATTTGAATTAAATGTCCAATAGTGCCGACGCCCACTCAACAGCAATATATGATGCTATGAGAGTGACCTTGGACCAAATGACTTCTTATCTTTCTCGTATTTTTAGAGGGTTAAAGAAGATGCTTTCTAAGCATCAATACCTCAATACCATCTACTCAGCCGTAAGGATTGCGCTAATGGTAGTCAAATGTTGCAGCAGATGTTGCAATATGCAACATCTTGCAACATTCGGTATTTAGTGCTTTTGAGGCTTGATGCGTCAAATTATAGGTTCCCAAAATCGGTGAGACCGTTTCCGAGGTCTCGAAAACAGTTTTCGGATGCTTCGATCCTCAAACGGATATTTTTTGGGTTCCTTGATGATTTCTAATGATCGCGAGATCATTTCTGATGGTTTAATTCGATTTAATGAGATCTATTAACCCCAGATGGATGTTTAAATCGACTTTCTACGAGCTCTGGTAGGACATACGTTGAATTTCATAATCGATAAAAAAAATGATTATATAATGATGAAGGGTGAAATCATTGTCGTAGAAGTGGATAGGATGCAAAGTTATAGAGAGATGGTCAATAATAAAAAGTAGAAAAAAAAGAGATGGGAATGGGACAGAACCTTGAGGAACAACACCACTATTGTTATTTGAAGGATGAACGGTGTCTGTCTACAGCAGCCGCTTTTGAAGCACCGGAAAGGAAATCAGAGAGGAAGCCACAGAGAGAAGGATACTGTAAGAGGAAAGTTTCGATATGTCTATCTGCGCTGCTAAAGACTCACCAGCAAAGCATTTCTTACGAAAATCCTACTGGCCATCAGAAATTAGATTATAAGAATTGAGATGCTTCCAAATCTTCCTGTTGAGGATAAATTCGATTACACACACACACACACACACACACATTATATATATATATATATATATATATTATTATGCATATATATATATATATATATATATATATATATATATATATATATATGTTATATATATATATATATATATATATATATATATATATATATATATATTTATATATATATATATATATATATATATTATATATATATATATATATATATATATATATATATATATATATATATATATATATATATATATATATATATATATATATATATATATATATTATATATATATATATATATATATATATATATATATATATATATATATATATATATATATATATATATATATATATATATATATATATATATTTATATATATTCATATATAAGATCTTTGAAACTCTTCTCAACTCTCATTTCTTAGATCATCTGGAATCTCATTCACTTTTTTCCGATCGCCAGTACGGCTTTCGGCGCTCGAGGTCTACTGGCGATATACTTTCCTATCTTACTGATTTATGGTTTTCCTCCCTTAGGAACTACGGGGAGACTTGCGTGGTGGCGTTGACATATCCAAAGCATTTGACCGGGTATGGCACGTCACTGCTCTCCAAGCTCCCTCCTTGCTTCTCCTTCTCTTTTATGTCTATCTTTTTTTCAAATCGCTCAATATCGGCTGTTGTTGATGGGCGAATTCCTTCTTCCTTTTTGCTGTCATTAGTGGTGTGTTCCCTCAGGGTTCTGTCCTCATCTCCTACTTTTATTCCTACTTTTAATTTAATGATTCTCTACCTGCACATCTAACTCCATTCACCCCATATGCCGATGACTCGACCCTTCATTCTTCAAATCATTTCACCTCCTGCCCCTTTACTTCTAGAATTGCCTCTCGTCTTAATCTTCCGATTCTATTCTCGCTGATCTGATAGAATTTCCGGTGGTCGTCCGAACCTTGTGAAATTCAATTCTTTTTAAAACCTCAACTCCTACAAATCTCCCTCTAAGACACCTTCTAACTTTCCTATCTCTTTCGACGGTTCTCTCCGTCTCTCCTGTTGACAATATAAACAATATCCTTGGCCTTAACTTAAACAAAAAAATGTCTTTGAAACCTCACATCACAATGGTTGCTAGGGCGGGCTCAAAGAAACCGGGAGTTCTGTTTAGACTGCGACTCTTTTCCTCTTCTCAGTTGCCCAGCTATACAAGGGTCTCATCCGCCCTTGTATGAGTACTGCTCTCATATCTGGGGGCTCTGTTTCACCTGGCTTTTGGATAGGGTCGAGTCAAAGGCCAAAGGCTTATAAACTCTTCTGTACTTTCCAATTCCCTTGACCCTCTATCTTTGCGGCGCGATGTTGGTGCTTTATCTCTTTTCTATAGGTACCGCAGCGGCAGGTGCTCGAGGGAGCTTATCACTCGCGTACCTCCACCTTACGTCGCCCTCGTAGAACTAGTGCTGTATCTGCACATGAGTTTGTGTTGATGTGGGTAACTCCAGGCTAGTTGGTTGCGGTGCTTCCTTCTTTCCCGCCACATCTGTTCTGTGGAATTCTCTTCCATCTTCTGTGTTTCCTGCTGAATTTAATCTCCCCACTTCAAAGCCTGCACTGTGCTCATCTGGTGAACTTGACTTTAGTTGTTGACTTCTGAGGCGTGCAACACCCCCTCCTTGAATAGGGCTCTGCCCGTGAGTGGTGGTGACAACTGTAAAAAAAAAAAAAAAAAAAAATATATATATACCCATGTTTATATAGATATATATAGATATATAAAAATATAATAAAAATATATATATATATATATATATATATATATATATATATATATATATATATATATATATATATATATATATATATATATATATATATATATATATATATATATATATATATATATATTAACTATACTCTACGTCGCTTGCGTGAAATAATGCAACCATGTTTCATCACACGTGATGATTGGTTTGAGAAATCTGACCCCCTCAGTAAGGTACCTCATTAGGAGATGTTAACATAACATTTTGTGGGTTGGTGGTAGGCTTCTGAATGGAATAAAACGAACGCATGTTGATATAGAAGCGTGTATAAGAATAAATGGAGTGGAAAGTGAATGATTTAATATTAAGAGTGAAGTAAGGAAGAGATTTGCTATGTCGATACAGCTTTTTTATTTTATATACGGATGGATAGATTAAAGAATTAGATGTATATTTGGTATGGAGGGTGTTAGGCTGATGGAAAATGTAAGAGAGTGGAAGTGATCTGTTTATTGTAGGCTGATGATTTGTTTCTGGAAGCAATCTGAAGAACGTTTGGGAGAATTGGTAGAGGGGTTTAGAAGTGTCTGGAAAAGGAGGGGTTTGAAAGTAAATTTAGATAATAGTAAGGTGATGGTAATGGGTGAGAAGAGTCTGCAGTGTGAAATCATGTTGGTTGGTGAGCAATTGGAACAAGTATCTGAGTTTAAATATTTAAGCTATATTTTGGATGAAAATGGAATGGATGATGCAGAGTGTAGTGGGAAAGTTGTGAATGGTAGGAAGCTGGCAGGTGCAATTAAATCTTTGATGAATGGAAAGGAACTAAGTTTTGAGGATTCTAGGGTTCTGCAAGAATTGATATAGCTGTGAGTGGATTATGATTTTGGGCCTGACCCAAAGGATAATTGACGAGATAAATTCCTCAATGATGTTGCGTCTCGGTGTTGTTAAGCCTTAGGGAGAATATTTTGAATAAGACGGGTCTTCACTTGAAGATATGAAGGGAAGGTATGGGGGCTTTTCTTTCGATTTACGTCATGCTACTCTACTTAACTATTCTATTTCCGTGCATGTTACGCACCTTACTCACATATGTGGAAAATGAAGGGAGGATAAAGAAAGAAAGAAAGAATATATACATAGACTTTTCAAGGATGGTCAAGACATTTTCTCTTAAAGTTGTTATGGAAGGATGAACAAGAACCAAACTATGTCTACTCCTTGAGTATCTGGGCGCCGCTCCCATCGCTGTGGTAGGACCATA
>JABUQX010107347.1:15000-23792 GCA_015478945.1 Trachelipus rathkii
GAAGGGGAGGATCTGGGTGTATGTCGGGGGCAGAGGCTGTACGTACCACTCCCCCGCTCAAGCGGGAAAAAGGTGGCGGAAAAAGGTGGTGTAAGGCGGTATAAGTAAATAAGTGAAATAAATAAACCTAAAAAATATATATAGCCTATATATATATTATTATATTAATATAATTTATTTATATATTAACATAAATATAACATACGGACCTCACACCCTCAAAATATACCAACTAATAATATAAATATATATATATATTATATTATATATATATATACTATATACTATAGTGATATATGTTATATATATATATATCTATAATATATATTATATATATATATATATAGTAAATGCCCTAGCGCTACTATATTTCGATTTTTAGCCACCAATTTTATTTAATATCAATTGTTACCATCAGGAGTAGCGGAAAGTGGGACGCATACAGTATACCTCAAATGCACCCCACCTCAACCTCTTTCCCCAACCTTTTCGATCCTCTAAAGGAAAGAATTATTTTATCAAGAAAAATGGAATATACTACTTTATGCCGCACAAGTATTCGAAATTCAACATATGGTTTTAAGGTTGATGATTGTGAGAACACACTCATTTTTCTGCCCTTTTCTGCTGAACACTTTAAAAATCGTTTCTTCTAACATCATACCTATTAAGCGCCGAGCACTTGAGCTAAATACTCTCTACCTTCATCAAGAACTTGAAACACCTAGTTCCGAGGACAAAAAAGTAGATCCAAATGTTCGTAATTTTCTCAATTGTGAGGTATCACGTTTAAACTCATTAAGACGCTTAGGGTTAAACATTCTTGCTTAACCTTCCCACCTAAAGACTGATTAGGGATCATTTCATGTCGGATGTAGTAAGGTCAGGTGCTCTTTATTAGTCACGGTTTCTTTGATAGTCGTATATACAAAATAACTTCTAGATTTATTGCAGCAGAATTTAGACTACCAGATCTTTTATTAATCGCGTCAGGTTTGTCGTGACTTGACCACCATTACTACCAGATATAGGATAAAATTGTGTTCATCTGTTGACTGCCGAACATAGACGAAAATTATGTTCCACAAAAAATCCATTTAATCGTAGATACTTCTGGCTCGTTAATATTCAGATTGTATATTTAGTCAGAACCAGGTTTTGGTTGTTGTAGATTTCGTTTTTTTTTTTTATTTCTAACCTTTTGATAAGAGTGGCCCTGAAATATAAATCAGGAAAAGCTACATGTTCCGAGAAATATAAAACGTTTTTCTAGCTTGCTTAATAAGAAAACCTGCTAACACCATAGCTCAAGAGATAGTATTCATAATTAAGACAACGCCAGCTTGGTCTCTATAATCCATCAATCAAGATACATGTTATGATATCTCTGTGAGACAACCTCAATATTCTATTTAATAAATTCGAACAACAAAGAACTTTAGCCTCTTAATAAAGGGGGGATCTAACTGTTAAGAAAAAATTCTGAAGTCTCTTTAATTTGTACTTAGATATTTATATTGTGGAAATGTTCATTTAATAATAAATCTTTGCAACAGATACAACAACTCGTAATTTTTTTTTTCTAGCTCCCTTCACAGGTTGCACCATAACTCTTTTTAAAAAATCCAGGTTTACCATTTGGGGATCCGTTCTATCTTCAATCAATTCATTTCATTTAGTATATGATGGTCCTTGAGGATTCAAGATAATGCCTCGCCTCCTCAAAGCCGTGAGGGAAAGCTATGAGAACTGGAAATTCTTAGCTTATTGGTTCCCTTTGTTAAATTTAATATTAATTGGTTGATGTAACATAACTCGAAGGAGACAGTTATGATGTGTAATTGAATCTGTAGAGGACTATAGGTTGGTATCATTAAAAATCATTTCCTCTGATTTTTTTTGACATCTGCAAGAATATATTTTTGGTTTTGTTGTCGCCCTACTCATAAGGCGTGTTACTAAAATTATCAATGTGCCAACACATATATTCACTTGCGTGCATTGAGAGTGTTTTGTTCACTCAATAATTATGTAACCCTAACAACCAATGAGGCTATTATTCTTTTTTACAGACAAACAAAACTCATACTAAAAAAAAAAAATGTTTTTAAAAAATAGGTATGTAGATTCATTAACAACAGCAAATCTACTAAAAATAGATTTTAACAATTTCTTAATGGACTGCAAAAACGAATTATGTACAATCCATACTATCTATGGAAAAGTTTACTTCCACCTATGATTTCATAATCTACTTGGGATAAAACAGTTGTGACGATCTACCCCAAATTATTCCCAATGACATGCTCAATCTCATTACATTTCCAGTCGATATTTTACACAACCGAAAACACCGAGGGGCTAAAATTGAAATGTACCGATTTGAAATAAATCTTTAAGAATAACATCATGTTGAGTCGAAATTGCGACCGTCACCTCTGCAATTTCCTTTCAAGAGTTCTCTCATAATTAAACAATTTTCAAAACGAAAGCTTTAATCTACGAATGTTTGATTTTACATTATGAGATTAATCCAAGAGTTAAGTGTTTTTAACTTCATCATAATTTATTAAATCATGCCCATAGCATCATTGAAGAAGACCACCGCTTAAAAACAGTGTGAGTGAAAATATTCTATAAGAACATCAAAGTCTAGTAAGAAATAAGAATAACTTTCAACGCTATCTCGCTGTTTGGTATAAGATAGTCTTTGAATTTTCTATCTAATATATGCTGATGTCTGACATCTAGCCTAAAACCAATAAAACTACACAGTTTGGTCAGAATATAAAAAATGAACTCTAAAAAACTGAGGAATATGGCTAAAAATTTTTTGCCTCTGAACAATCGGGATCCTATGGCTACCAATGCTCAATAATTTTAATCAGTGGAAAGCAAGAAATCAAGACGGACACAACAACAATGACATACTACTAGGTATTCTTCTTAAACTTCAACTGGACTCGCAATATTATATTTACTACCCTAGAAGATTTCATCAGGCACTTTCTAAACTTCAAAAAAACCCAAATATCACGATTTCCCGATCTGACAAAGGTAAAAAAATAGTTATTATGAATAGTGTTGAATATTTAAACAAATCATTTCAATTACTTAACGACCATTCCATTTACACCGAAATCATGAACAATCCTTTAAAAAATTCACAACAGTCCTTCAATAAATCTTTAACCAATATTCTACCCAACAACGAAGACCTCATAATAAAATTTAATGCTTATTTACCAACCCTATCACAGTTTTACGCCATCCCAAAAATACATAAAGACAATACTCCTTTACGTCCAATAATATCTAATATCAATAACATTACATATAAACTTGCCAAATGGTTATCAGATGAACTCACCCCTCTAATAGGAAACATCTCCACATCACACATCAAAAATTCTCAACACCTCATACAAAAAACAAATACCTTAACTTTTTCCAATTATAACATAGTTAGCTTTGACGTTGTTTCATTATTCACCAATGTACCAATAAACACAACCATGAACCTATTAGAAAATCATATAAATTCAAACAATATTACTTTCTCCATACCTTTCACCCTCATCAAGTCCCTTATACTTCTTACCTTAGAACACGCTTATTTCAAATTTCAAGATAAATATTATAAACAGATATCCGGACTTAGCATGGGCTCTCCTTTATCCCCCACTATCAGCAACATATATATGGAGTTATTTGAAAAATATATTTTATTCACCAACCCCTTATTTTATTCAATAGTTTGGTACCGTTATGTGGATGATGTTCTGGTTTTTATACCAAAAAACACAAACATAAATAGTATATTTAATTACATTAATAATATACATCACAATATAAAATTTACAATAGAATATTCAAAAGATAACACTATTCCCTTTTTAGATTTACTAATTACATGGTCCAACAATAATCCTCCTTCATATCAGATATTCCGAAAACCCACCGCATCAGATTCCTATATACATTGGTTTTCGTTTCATGAAATATCCACAAAAATAGCAGTACTTTCAAATTTGTTCTTGAGAGCCATGAGAAACTGTGACCCTGCATAATTAGATAAAGAAAAAAATTTCATTATCAATATTTTTAAAAAACTTAACTATCCTCAATCCGTAATTTATAAAGCACTAAAACTAGCCAAAAATAGATACTTAAATTCTGAACAAAATAATAATAACTTTAAAAACATATTACCAATTCCCAATTTAAACACACAACAAATAAAAAAATATATACCTCCCGATATTAAAACTACAAAATCTAACTTACTAACACTAAAGCATACCCTTAAACCTAAAAATAATCATACGAATCTCAAATCTGGTATATACACTATCCCATGTAAAGATTGCGGAAGTTGCTATATAGGCGAAACAAATAACTTAGATATTAGAATAGATCAGCATTCTCATGACCTACTCAGGGATAAAATTGGTTCATCTTTGACTGCACATAGAAGATCAAAAAATCATTTAATCGATCTTCCGTCCAACAGATTAATAGCACCTATTCAAAATACTAAAAACAGAAAGCTAACTGAATCATTCTTAATAAAAAACTCCAAGAATTTCAATAATCAAGCAGGCAATCCATCAATAGATAATGTTACTAATTTCTATTTAAAAAATTCGACCAAGCTCAACAAAATCCTGAAGTCTATTTAATCTCAATATTTTGAAACTTATTTAACTACTACACCAGGTTGCCAACAAAAAAGAGAGTTAAATTTGGATCCTTCTTCAATCATTCACATCAGTTCCTGAGGATGCATACCGCCAACGGATGCGAAAGCTAGAACTAAATCTTAGCTATTTCCTTTTAATTTAATATTAAATTGTTGATAACAAATTTAATGTAAATAAATAGTGTATTAAAAATCATTCCTTGAAGAATTTTTTTTGGTTTTGTGTCGCCTCAAGGGGATTAAATTATCAATACATATATTCACTGCGTGCATTCAGCAAGTTTTATATCAATATATAATAAAATATAATAATATAATAACCCATTTTTGTTTTATATGTAGGACTTTCCAACCAGTGCCTAAAGTGTTTCGCCTTTTCTGTTATGCGTTTCATATCAACACCATCCTCCGAACAATAATCATATAAACTAACTTAATTATCAACAACCCCTCTTCTAGACACATCTTTTACAGACATCCTATCCTTATATCCATACGTGTGGGGAGAAAAAATTTTCCCACCATCGTATGTCTGCTTGTCGTGAAGCGACTAAAGGCGGTGGTAGTTAGGTTGATGCTACTATATCACTTATCTTTTGCCAGGAAATGCTAATTCATGCCTCGGAGAAGGTCGTGATCGCATGTAAGCGCCCTTCTATCCTTCGACGAAAATGTGTATGAACCGTATCTGTATATGAAATGTCAGAGGAAAATGTTGAGTGATGATTGAGTGATAATGAGGGTTGATGTGATGTCTTTAATAAGGGCAATAATTTGGATGTTGCTTGCTGGTTGAACTTGAACAAAGAATGAAAGGAAAACGGTGAAATGAAGTGAGGTGTTGAACATGTGTTTTGTGTTGCTCTGTGGATTAAGGAATGAGAGGGGATAGAATTGATTTGCACTTCTTATAAGTAAATTGTTGTATGAGAGCTCATGGTAGATTTTAGTGTGTGGAAGTAACTAGGAAGTCTCAAGGTTAAATTTTAGTTTTGAAAATGTAAATTTGTGTGGTTTGCGACGTATTGAATTCCATCCGAGGGTAAGTTTGAAGAGAGTAACTGATTTTCTGGAGGATAAATCTTTGAAATGATAGTTTTGTGATTGGGGTATAGGAGTATTTCAGGTTCATTTTGCCACAATGAATATCTGCCATTCAACGGATGTTTTTACACGCATTGTCCACCGACCATCACGGCAGTAGCCCTATTCAGGCAAGGAGGTGTAGTCTCTCAAAGTTCACTACGGGCCTCTAGGAGCACAATTACGCATATGAGCACGAGACGAAGGCTTTTTAAAGTGAGAGAAATAAATTCAGTCAGGAAATACAGAGAGATGGAGAGAATTCCACAGAACAGAGGTGGTGGAAAAGAAGGAAGCACCACAGCAAACTAGCAGGAGTTACCAATGTCAACACAATACTCGTGTGCGCAGACACGCAACCTGCTTGTGCTACGCAGGAGTCCATAAAGGGTTGGGTACGCGAGTGATAAGTTCCCCTTCTGATGCACCTGCGCTGCGGTACCTTATCGTAAAGAGATAATCGCACCAACATCGGCCGCAAGTGAGAGTCAAGTTGATACTGGACAAGTGGCAAAATAGTTTATAAGCCTTTGTGGCTTTTGATCTCGACCCTGCTCAAAGCCGGGTTGAAACCAAGCCTTCTCTTCGATGTGAGAGCAATACCTCCATACATTAGGGTGGATGAGGCCATTGATTGTATAGCTGGAGCAAAACTGAGAAGAAGGAATAAAATAGTTCCCTCACGTCTAAGCCAGAACCCAGTTTCTCTTGAGCCGCCTAGCAAAAAACCGTTTGTGAATGTGAGGTTTCCAAAAAACATTTTTTGGAATATGTTAAGGCAAGGGATGTTTATATATTCAACAGAGAGACGAGAGAAACCGGTCGAAGAGATAGGAAGTTGGATGAAGTTTTAGAGAGGGAGATTTTAGTCCTGCCTAAAAATTTTATACATGTATGAGGAACAGCCACTTGACTATAAGATCGTTACGGGAAACCAAAATATGTCCTTATATTCCATTAATGAAATACTGTTTAAAATTTTCAAGAATTAATCTATTATTATTTAATAGTATATATTAAATTAATTATTTATTAATATATTATTATTATTATATTCATTATTATTATATTATTAATTATTATTATTATTTTCATTATTATTCTTATTATTTATTAGTTATTATTATTACATTATTAAATTATTATTAATTATTATTATTATTATTAAGAGAATTAAGAAAATCAAAAATTTTGTCCTGAAATAATTTTTCGGGAGGTTGTTTGAAACGCCTGACGCCGACTGTCTACAAGCTTATATATATAATAAATATATATATTTACTATATAATATATATTATATATATATATATATATATATATATATATATATATATATATATATATATATATTAATATTATATATATTATAGAGAGAGAGAGAGAGAGAGAGAGAGAGAGAGAGAGAAAGAAATTTTTAAAATAGTTTTTTTTTTTTTTCTCAATCGTCATCGTCATCGTCAATCGTCATCGGCAAAATTTGCTCTAATCGTCGTCCTATATATATATAAATATATTCTACAGAACGATTCATATATATGTATATATTCATATGATATTATAATATGATAATCACGTATATGTACATAAAGTGTATAAAGCATATGTATATATATTATATATATATATATAATATATATACTTATATATATATATATATATAAATATATATCTATGAGTCGGCTGCAGGTAATATCTCCATCACGCATCGCGGAGCATCCGCAACATTAGTAAAAGACCGAATCACCGCTTTGAATGCGAATATGCGCGGATATTTATTTGTTTAGATTTGATACAAAGATTTTATCATAAAATAATTAAGATGAATCTGAGCTCAAACTTTAAATGAGAGAATGGGACCCGCTCGCATCAACTGTGTAATCGATGACGTCATGATCTCAGCAGCATGAAAGTCAAATAATTTGAGTCACAGTGGTCACCATGAGATTAGATGCCGGTCAAAAAATCAGACCTCTACAGCTTCTGTCTCCGATGTAATAAACCATTAATCTCTTAACGCTAAGAAGGATTTTTACCATCTGCTTCCAAATGAAAATGATGAGTGGGATTTAAAAAGATATCGAAAGGTCCTATGAAAAACGGATGTTGTTCTGTGCAATTTAATGACATTCAAAACTATTGCAACTTCATAGATCCCCTCCCCCTTTAATAGCAGCTTTTTTTGTAACACAATATTAGAACAAGTTAAATCATCTACTTTGTGTTGCGCAGCTGAAAAAAGGCTTTAATTCCGAACAGTCCCTATTAATCCACACCTATCTCGCGGCGAAGTGAACTCGTACACGTCTGAAAATCTAGTTTCAAATAAAATCAAATAACCAATTCACAGCCAACATATTTCTACAGACAGTAGTGTGAAGAAACACCGCATTAATAAAGAATGTAGTGCAAAGATTGAAAACTATCAAAAAAGAAAACGCTACAGACAAAAGCTGAATCTATCAGTTGGTGGAAAGTTAAGGCAATAAAATGTTTACACCCACGCTTAAGTATAACTTACAGGAAAACCTTGGCCTGTCCATCAATAGTGTTCCCAAGTGGAGAGGGGAGTATTATGAGCAGAGTGCTCGGCTAATATATGATGAAAAGAGAAACATAAACTCTCAGCAGAAAAGGCAGAAAAATTGATGTTTCTCAATTACTAACCTTCCCATTATTGACTTTCAAATACTAGTGCAAAAAGTATATAATTCATTGTAAAATTTCTTTCATTAAGGTCGGAGGTTGGGGAAAGAGGTTGGTGGGGGTGCATTTGAGTTGGGTCCCCTTCCCGCACCCTGGAACAATTATTAATAAATTGTGCTAAAACTCGCAATAAATTAGGCTCAGGCATTTTGTAATCTATATATAGACTATATTATATATACTAATAATATCATATATATAATAATAATATATATATAATATAATATATATATATATATATATTATACTATATTATATATTATATATAATATATAAATAATATATAATAATATATATTATATAT
>JABUQX010107348.1:0-2500 GCA_015478945.1 Trachelipus rathkii
CCGAGAGATATCAGTAATGGTGCTGGAAAAGAAAGTTTACCACAAGAGAGAGTCTTTGAGTTCACAGTACTGCAAGAGATTCATGCGACAACAAGGACCTCTAGTAAAAAAAAAAGAAATAAAACAGATGGAAAAGCAGAAATTCCACATAACAGTATGCCTGGAAAAGAGAGGTACGCACAATGAGATAACCTTGAGTTGACAGTAATTTCCTACCTAATTCATTTCGACAACAAGCGCCTCTAGTACTAACGATTGTGATGCAGATTTGGCGGAATGCGAGAGATAAACTCTCCGCACTTGTCGTTGTAATACCTATAGTAGAGAGAGATAGAGGCGCCAATGTTCGGCATATATATATATATATATATATAATAATAATATATATATTATATATATATATATAATATATATATATATATATAGTATATATATTATATATATATATATATATAATATATATAATATATATATATAATAATATATTATATATATATTATATATAATATATATATATATATATATTATTTTATTATATATATATAATATAGATCAATAATAATTTTGAAATTACTTATCCTATGATCTTCCATTCAATTCCCAACTAAGGGAAAGATGTATTTCATTAACAGCAAAAATTTCTCAAAAAAAAAATCAATCTCAAAAACTACAATAGCTACAGGTAAAAGGAATACATTGCTGGAATGCTGGTCAATTTTTAAGTACAAAAAGTATTAAAAAAAAAAAAAAAAAAAAAAAAAAAAAAAAAAAAATTCAAAAACTAAATAATAGCCTACAGCGAAAAGGAATTAATTTTTGGAATCCTGGTAAAATTAAAATAGCAAAAATAAACAAAAAAAAAAAAAAAAAAAAAAAATTATTCTTAATAATTATAGTAATATGATTAGAGAGCCTATTTAGAGTTTATGTTACTCGTTAAAATAAATAGACTTTCTATAAATTTTGCTTTTTTTTTTTACTAAAGATACCCCAAGGTATACCGACCGACTGGCAGGAGTCGGGTCTTCGCCTTCCGGGAACTACGGTAGACAATTCCCCCCCTCCGGGGAGGGTCTCCGGAACCCGCGCTCTCTTTGGTATTTGGTGTCGCGGGGTTCCTCCGCCCTCCCTAGCGGGGTAATGGAAAGTCCCCCCCTGTGTTCCCCGGCGGCTCGAGCCCCCTACATTGCCGGGTAAAACATTTACAATAATATATATATACTTACTATATATATATATATATATATATATATATATATATATATATATATATAGTATATATATATATATATATATATATATATATTATTTATATCTAATATAAAAAATATATATACGTATATATTAATATTATGCCCCCTGCTCCTAAAAAAAAAATAGCAATTTTATTTTATTTATTTATTATTATTAATTATTATTTACAATTTCCTAACTAAAAATTTACAAGGATTCCAAAAATGTATTCCTTTTCGCTGTAGCTTTGTAGTTTGAGATATGTTTTTTTTTTTTTTTTTTTTTTTTTTTTTTTTTTTTTTTTTTTTTTAACATTTTCCGTACTAAAATTGGACCAGCATTCCAGCAATGTATTCCTTTTCCCTGTAGCTATTGTAGTTTTTGAGATATCTGATTGAAAAAATAATATTTTGCTGTTAATGAAATACATATAAGCCCCCAAATAATATATCCATTCCTTCACCAAATATGATTAGCACAATTTTCCTATATAATATTATAAGACAAAAAGCCACTTGTCTGTTTCGAATCTAATTTACAAGGAGGGGACAAATTTAACTGTTTTTATAATAAAGTTGTTAATATATAATACAACTACTTCATTGAAATAAAATAACTTAAACATTCCTCTGCTTTTAATTAAATTTAAATTACGTTTTTTATGATGTTCCTTTGCAATTTCAAACAAACATATAATTTCCTTCACCAAATAAAAGTTACAAAATACTTCTTATATATATTTATAGAGACGAAAAGCAAATTTCAGTACATTTTGAAAAAAAATCTACTAGTGTAGGGACGAAATTTTTTTTCTTATTCAAATTTCTTTATAAATAATGCAACATCACATTGATATCGTTGAATTAAAAGCTTTTCTTTTATTAATAATTTGAAATTACTTTTGCTATAACCAAACTTTCAGCTTTCAAACGGACAATAATTTAGAAAAACAATCTTATATAAATTTATAAAAACAAAAAGCCACTTTCGAAGTACATTTTAGGAAGAAAAATAAACCATTTATGGGACTAATTTTTCATATATATATATATATATATATATAATATATATATTATTATATATATATATATATATAATATATATATATATATATATATATATATATATATATATATATATATATATATATATATATATATATATATATATATATATATAATAGTTCAAACCTCACGGGCATAGTTCTTTTAAGGAGGGGAAATTCTTTAAAAAGTTGTTACAAAGAATCCGAACTCAATTGTACAAG
>JABUQX010107348.1:7500-12500 GCA_015478945.1 Trachelipus rathkii
AGGTTATACTTTTTACTAAATTATCCATGTTTTGCATACCATAATCAGTTAAATCAGTATATCAAACGGCTTGCCACACTGCCGACACATCATCCATGATGCTATTGATCTATTTGATCTATTGAATCTATTATTTCAAGGTCACATTTCTAATATCATTTGGATAAACATATGTTATAAAAAAAAATATTTTTATACACTGATCACCGAATATATGCTAACGTAACAAAGTTTTCAACATTATCATAGTAATATTTCATCTGAACTATAAATATAATACACAACGACAACCCTGACACGCCTTAAACATGAATAACTGTTTAACTTTAACAAAGTTCCACACTTAACAACAGTAAAGTAACTAACATAGCATACAAAAGACGTAACCTATTAAACTTTGTCAATCATATCTCCAACATGACAATGTTAAATTTATATTAACATGGTAATCATTTAAGCTAAAATTTATCACAACATTGTTTAATTATCATACTGATCAACGGATATACTCTAACGTATTAAAGTTTTCACATCAATAAAGGCTAACATAGCGTAACATGAACTAGAAAATAATGTACAACCAAACCTAACACACTTACACACGAATAATAAACTTTTAACATTAACAAAAGTTTCACACTTAAACACGCAGTACAAGTAACTAACTTGCATCAAAACGTAAGCCTATTCATACTTATTTCAGCCATATCTCTAAGCATATTAACGTTAATCTTACACGAACACAGTAAATTAGCAAAAATGTATCATACCTTGTCCGATTATCATACTGATCACGAATATAATCTAACGTAATAAAGTTTCCACATCAATAAAGCTAACATAAAGTATCAATGAACCTAAGAATAATGTCCCAACGAAAACCTAACCACAAACTTACACACGAATAAACTGTTAACATTACCAAAGTTTCACACTTAACACCAGCAAAGTAACTAACATTGCATGCAAAACCTAACTATTTCATACTTTTTTTCAAGCATATCTAACATATTAACGTTAATCTTACAAAGACACAGTAACATTTAGCTAAAAATGTATCATAACTGTCCGATTTATCATACAAGACAAACGACTATATGCTAACGTAACAAAGTTTTTTACATTTATCATAGTAATATTTAACAAAGATTTAATGTATCCTAACCTAAATATCATAATCCCCTGCAAATAATTGCAAACACAACAAAGTTTTATGCCAAACATAACATAAAAATAAAGTTTTACCAAACATAAAATAAAATAAGTTCTTTGAATTAAATTATCATAGTAAAGTGTAAGAGTTTTACCGAATTTAAGCAGTAAATCAGTAATCTGAAAAATTAAACCACCCATCCCCCCCAACCCCCCTATCCATCAAGTCCATGACTTTTGATCTTTCGATCTAATGATTCAGGTCACATATCGAGTAGCCATTTCCCATAAACATAGTACACAAAATAAGTTCCTTTATATCAAACAATGAAAATATGCTAAGTAAAGATTGTTTTTCAACATTAATAAGCTAACATAGCATTACCAGACCTAAGAATATAATGTAAAATGACAAAACCTAACACATCTTAACCACGAATAAACAACTAACATAACAAAGTTCAATGACTTACACAGTAAAGTACTAGCACAGCAATGCAAAACGCTAACCTTTCACACTTTTTTCAAGCATATCCCTAACATATCAATGTTAATTTTTTACATTAACACTATCGAATTACGTCGCATTTCGAGTATCCTTTCGGGGATAAACATAGCACAAAAATGAGTCCTTTATATACTACCAGCGGATATATGCTAACATAACAATTTTTACATTAATAAGCTAACATAGCATCATATGACCTAAGAAAATAATGTACAAACGACAAACGTAACAACAGACTTACGCACTAATAAACAGTTAACATTAACAAAGTTCACACTTAACACAGTAAAGTAACTAAATTGCATACAAACCGTAACCTATTCATTATCTTTTTTCGCAAGCATATCTCTAAGATATTAACGTTAATTTTACATTGACACAGTAATAATTTAACAAAAAGTTTATAATAGAACCTTGTCAATTATCATACAGACCCAACAAATAACTGAAACATAAACAAAGTAAATCCAAATATAACAATAAAAATAAAGTTCTTGTTGAATAAAAATACAGAGTAAATGTGGTAAATAGTTTACTGCATTTTTAAAACAGTAAATCACAAGTAAATCAAACCGATGCCAACCCCTCCCCACCCTCCACATGACCATTTTTGATCTATTCGCATCTATTGATTAATCGTCATATTTCGAGTATCATTTCGGCTAAAACATAACACAAAATAAGTTTTTTTAATATACTACATCGAATATATGCTAAAGTAACAAAGTTTTTACATTATCAAGCTAACATAACATAACCTGAACTAAGAAGTATAATGTACAACGACAAACGCAAGCTAACACAACCATATGTACGAATACCTACTAACATATTAACAAACTTCGCACGTAACAACAGTAAAGTAACCTAACACTTCGTCAAAACGTAACTATTCCATTTTTTCAGCATACTCAACATATCAATGTAATTTTACATTAACATCGTAATATTTAAAAAAAAGTTCAATCATAACCTCGTCTAAATATCATATTCCCCAACGAATAATTGTTCAACCAACAAAGTTTTAACCAAACATAAGAATTAAAAATAAAATTTTTTTATCCTGACATAACATAAAAATAAGTTCTTTGAATAAAAAATCACAGTAAAGCGTGATAGTTTACTGATTTTAAAGCAGTAATCAGTAAATTCAAGTAAATCAAACCATCGCTCCAAGCAGTCCCCTACACCCCTGCCATCGGCCTATGATTTATGAACTTAGATCCAAGTCTATTTCGAGTATCATTTGGATAAACCATTACATCAAAATAAGTTCTTTATATACTGGCCTACGAATATATGCTTACGCAACAAAGTTTTTGCATCAATAAGCTAACATATCATACCCTGAACTAAGAATAATAATGTAAAAATACAAACTAACATACCCTCGGTATGGAATTTCCGCTAACATCCTGAAAATTCATTACTTATCAAAGTAAAGTAGCTAAACAGGTCATACAATACTCGATATGTTCCCACTTTTCCAGCATTTCAGCAACAGGTAAAGACGTTTTATCACAAAATCCCTTAAAAAGGTGACCAATCTATCAAGATGACAGCTTTGCACTATGAATTGACAGCTATGCTTCATTCAAATTGTCACTCAGCTCGAGTAATAAACATCATTTGAACATGAATAAACGGAAACATTAGCAAAATTCTCGGGCAAACCTAACATTACTCAACAAAAACTTAACCTAGGCTCCACGTTTCTAAAACATCATCGTCAGTTAACACGTAATATCTTACAAATCATTAATTTCGTCTAACAACCAGTGTTATTTCACACAGTCATAGTATATTAATAAAGTACTAAATACGAATAAAGCTTTCATTAACCAAGAGTATCTAAAGCAACACATCACATCCCGAGAAAAAACCCAAGGGGATGTGCCCCTTGAAAACGTGTGAATCCTGAGAAGGGGGATCACCGCGAAGATGTGTAAGCGGGTTTTGGGCCTCAACCCGAAGGGCTGAGGCCTTACCCCTCCTTCGGAGGGGTAATGCTCGCTTACAGGTTTTGTCATTGTGCATTATATTCTTAGTTCTGGTAATGCTATGTTAGTTTTATTAATGTGAAAACAATGTTAGGTTAGCATATATTCGTTGGTTAGTATACAAAGAACTTATTTTTTGTAACTAATGTTTATCCAAAATGGTACTCGATATGTACCTGAATCATTAGATCAAAAGGTCATGGACGGGATGGGTAGGGAGGGTTGGGGAGGGGACGGGTGGTTTGATTTACTGATTTACTGATTTACTGCTTTAAATTCAATAAACTATTACACTTTATTATAATATTTTGTTCAAAGAACTTATTTTTTGTTATGTTTGGATAAACTTTGTTATTTTATGTTATGTTGGATAAAACTTGTTATATTGCAATTATTTTGGCAGGGGATTTATGATATTTAGGTAAGGTTATAATTAAATTTTCTTGTTAATATTACTATGATAATGTAAAAACTTTGTTACGTTAGCATATAGTCGTTGGTCTCTATGATAAATCTTACAAAGTCATGATATATTTTTTGCTAAATGTTACTGTGTTTTTGTATAAAATTACGTTAATATGTTAGAGATATGCTTAAAAAAATATGAATAGGTTACGTTTGCTGCAATGGTAGTTTACTGGTGTGAAGTGTGGAACTTTGTTAATGTTAACAGTTTTATTCGTGTGTAAGCTGTGTTAGGTTTGTCGTTGTACATTAATTTTCTTAGTTCATGTTAGGCGCTATGTTAGCTTATGATGTGGAAGAATTTATTAGTTAGAGTATTTCCGTTGATCAGTAATGATAATTCGACAACGGTTATGATACATTTTTGGCTAAATGTTACACTGTGTAAGTGTAAGATTAACGTTAATATGTTAGACAAGTTATGCTTGAAAAAGTAGGAATAGGTTACGTTTTGCATTGCAATGTTAGTACTTTACTGGTGTTAAGTGTGACACTTTGTTAATGTTAAGCAGTTTATTCGTGTGTGGTTGTTGTTTAGGTTTGGTGTCTTTGTACATTATTTCTAGTTCATGTTACGCTTGTTAGCTTTATGATGTGGAAACTTTATACGTTTTAGAGTATATTCGTTGATCGTGTGATAATTAACCAAATGTTTTGATCAATTTTAGTTTAAATATTGAACATGTTAATTTAATTAACATTGTTATGTTAGAGATATGCTTGAAAAAGTGTGAATGAGGTTACGGTTTTTGGATGTTAGTTACTTTACTGTCTTTAAGTATGGAACTTTGTTAACGTTTAACATTTATTCATGTTCAAGGCGTGTCAGGTTTGTCGTTGTGTATTATATTCATAGTTAAGATGATGCTAAGTAA
>JABUQX010107349.1:0-10000 GCA_015478945.1 Trachelipus rathkii
TAATATAATATTATATATATATAGTCATTATATATATATATATATATATAATTTTTAATAGTATTAATGTATATATATTCGAGCGTATGTATATATCATCGTCAGTTTCCAGGATGCCCCATATATTCATAGCGATATTTTATTTAAGTATGACTTTGGAATAAATTATTTAAAAATAAGTTAATCATACTTATATTTAAAAATAATCTTCAATTTATGTGAGTATATCTTAATAATTGAACTATTTGAACTCGTGTGGTGTATGACATGAGGGTATCGAATGAAGAATGAATAATAAATATTATATTATACACTTATGTCTCAATTACACATATACCTCGCCTATTGAAACAAACAATTGCGATGCAATTCGAAAAACGAATATAAGATCTCTGATTATAGATACAGAAACTAAGAGAGCCTTTCATGAGATTACTATAATGTAGCTTTCACTTTGAAAGTATATGAGAAAAGTAAATATTTAATATGATGAATAAACCATGATTAATTTTTCAATCATTGATTTATATATAAAAAAATTGCGTATTATGTAATATATATATATATATATATATATTAATAACTATTATATATAATATATTATATTTATTATTAATTATATATATATATATATATATTATAATTATAATATATATATATTATTACTATATTTTATATTATTATATTATAAATATATATATATATATATATATATATTATATAATAAGTATATATATTATGTATATATAATAATATATATATATATATATATATATATAATATATATATTAATATTAATATATTTAATAATATATATAATATAAAAAATATAAATATATACTATATAATAATAAAAAAAATTAATACATAGAACCTATTAATTTTACATTCATGTGAAATATATCTAATATTATTTTAATATACAGTGAAAGTTTATAAGTATTTCATTGTCTCACTATTTCAATTTCGATATTATTAGTTTTATAATTTCGAAGTAGCCTGAGATATTATATGGATATCGTTATCTGAGATATCTAATCGAATATCGAGATAATCGATTATTAATAGTGATTATTGCTAGCAGTGTTAGTAAGAGTTTCCAGATACTGAGAGAATTCAGAGTATTTTATATTATAGGGGAAAGTATAATACAAACCTATTGAAATAGATATGGGGTTAATATACAACAAATCACCTCACCATTTTAAGTATTTTTATTATGAGTAAGGTTTTTTTCAAATCACTACACACCAAGTAGGACTAATAAAAAATAAATATTGAGGCTTATTATTTAGTTTGTCTTTTTCTCACATATTCAGATCACCGTAATTTTGAAAGGAATACCTATATAGTATATGAGTATAATATTATAATATTTAATATATAATATATATATATATATCATAATTTCTTATTTGATTAACGTAAATTAACTATGAGTACATTCTCAAAAAAAGCATTTATTTTTTTTATTTAATTAGATTTCGATTAATAGTTATAAAATTTGTCAGCTATATAACAAGTAAAACTTAAAATATTTAAACATTATTAACGTTAAAACTATATAAAATTACCTGCAAAAAAAATATATATAACTTTTTTTATATATTCTTAAAATCTTTTATTATTTTATAACCTTTACAAACTTTTTATTTTACAAAAATTTCAGTGAAAATTAAACATATTAGAAAATAAAGTAATGTTTAATAAGTTTATGTTAAATATGTAGTGTATACATATTATAAATAATTAATTAAATAAAAAATATTTTTAAAAATAAAATGTATTTATTATAAAGTGTAATTATTTTTCTCTGGGGTTTTAGTATTTGATATCCTCACTAACCACTCCCGTATTATAAAATTATATTATATAAAAGTTTCCAAAAATTATCGAGCGGCCACGATTTCTTATAAGGTTTAATTATTATTGTATATATTATAATGTGTATAATGAGATATATTCTCTTCTGTGGAACTCTCTCCCTTTTTCTACCTAATCACTAAGCCCTATATATTTATGGCTATATACTTCACGGTGCTATTTTATTATCTCGTCACGGGTTTATCATATTCACTTCACATACGCTACACTCATTATTCTAACCACTCACTGTGAGGATATGTAGGGAGTATTTTCAGTTAGATAAATAAATACCGGTCACATTTTTAAGCTCGACCATCTCATGACGGGCCGCGATATATTTGTAGGGAAGGGCCTCTCGAACCGCGTATTATGCTGAACGACACTTACTGCGAAATAGCTCGTGAGTGTGGTCATCGTGATGATAACATCCTTATCTTTATCAATGAAGCTTGTATATTAGATACATCACACGTGACACACGTTTACGCGAGACTCTCTGGCACGGAGAGAGTCCGCAGCTTACGAGGTGTCTAGACAGCACTTGCAGATGCCATATACACCTAGATTGGATTGTCGTTGAGCTGAAAAGTCATAGCGACCACACACGTCTAGAAGGATTTTGTGGCGGAGGGATTAAACCGTCTAGTTAAGCCGCTAAGGACTCAAAATCTACCACAGCTTACTATCTTTGCAGATAGATCGAGAGTGGATAAGACTGAGTACCATGGATGGTTGTAAGTTAGACCTAAAGATTCTTATAGGACCTCAGCTCTGCTCATGATTATGCAGTATTCCCGTGACTATCAGCTTCACGAGTAAGTAAAGGACAGCTCACTACTCAGGTTACTTCACTGAGATGGAGTAGTTACGTATTTCCTTTTAAATCAGATCCCTACAATACACATTGAACACAGAGTCATGATGCTTATTTTAAACTCTTCTCACTTTAAATTTGTCCTCAATATGGTTTGAGTACCTTTTCAGAATACACTATGTTGCTCAATCCTCGGAGACGGAAGTCTGTGGTAAATTTTAAATTTTTTATCGAAGCTCATTTAAATTGAAAATAACGTGTTTTAAATACAAGGTGAGTCAGAACAACATCGGAACAACAATTAACCTATCTTGTCAGCGTATCCAAGCTCGAGACCTAAGACACTCTATTATTAATTTCGGTATCTTCTTGTAGACTCATCTTCTATGAAGGCACTTGGTTACTACAATTCTACAAATTACAAAAATAAACTTTCCTCCTTGAGGTTCTTTTATCATATCTCTCACGTTCTTCTCCATCATCACATGACATCTCGATTATATAGTATGATTTATCACTATTTCATATGTCAGCACAAAAACTGACACCAGAGAGAGTTTACAGTCTCTCACAGAACCCTCAGTCTGCGAGACTGCTCCAAAGTAACACATCCCATAGTATGCCTCCAAACGGACCCGAGGCCAATCCCGTAAAAGTGAGTAGGCTACCACCGTACAGTCCGTACTCATTCAGCTTCACTCATTAACTATATATAGCTGACACCCCCTCCAGGAAATGTCATGACTATGATCAGTCACATTTAACCGATGTTATTTAACTATATATATACGATTCCGCTACTCTACAAAATCTTACTGAGCCAGAATTCCATTCACTTACTAAGTTAAGGATGCAACTCGAAAAAAGTCACCTATATGAAGTTATGAAAGACCTACTCACCAGATCTAACATTGATATAAGAGGTAAATTGGGTCCTATTCTAAGTATACAATAGCTCGCATAATAACCGTAATATATCTATATATATCACTATACTAATATATATATATATATAATATATATATATATATATAATATATATTATATTATATATATATATATATTATATAGTTAATATATATATAATTAATATACTATTATTGAAAGTTCCCCAATAGTTTTATTAATAACAAAATAGGCTTTATATATATATATATAAATATATAGTATTAATATTTTATTTTACCATTCTTACGTTTTATTTTATCATATATTCGCAGTAGAGTTTTAATTATTTCTTACATCTTTTTCAGAAATAAGAAACACATATAAAGGCACTATTTATTGAGTCCTTATATTTACAGTAGAGACGAAGACTACAAGACTGTTACTATTTTGTAGAAAGAATATCCAACATAGAAGTAAGATTCTTAATAAAGTCAATAAATACCAAACTATCCTGATTCCCACAGTCTAAAAAATATCATGTATCATAAGGAGTACATACGAGTTTTATATATATATATATTGAAGCATACGGGGCGGGGAGGGATGGGCGACTTGAGTCAAGACGTACGTATAGTATTATTATAATATTATATATATATATATATAGTATACTATATATATATAGGGGACATATTATATATATATTATTTATATACCATATATAGTATATAGATTATATATATATTATCATATAATATATTATATTATATATATATGATACTTTATATATATACTTATATATATTATATATATATTTATATAGCATAATTACAGATAAAGGTATAATATATTTATAGTATATATATATATTATATATACTTTATATAGTATATAATATATTAATATATAGCGAGATCCCAGCGACAATCATCCTACCGGCATGCAAGAGTGATGACAAAAGCGTATTATATCTGAGTGACGAGTCTGGAGATATATATTGAGATAACAGATCACGGATACTATCATTGCTAGGGTCAGGAAGAGTATTATTATTATTATATATTTAGGTATATATGATATATATATATCCACGGAGTGTAAGAGGTTGTGAGGTATGAGAAATGACGGGGTACTGAGGGCACACAGCAAGACGATTAACATATATATCATAATACCTGATTAGTAACGTATACAAGCAGCCTTAATATTCAATTATTTTAAGATATAATAATTTATATAATATAATATTATATTATTATATATATATATATTAGGAGTGTATGAGCGTATATGCAGTGGGTTTCGGGAATAAATATAATATACTATATATATATAATTATGCCTGGAATATATATATAGTTAATACTGATGTTAATAGAGCGGACGGAGCACAGATATCTTTATGTAGTAATACGTCACTGGTTGCTTAACATAGGTACGGAGCACTGGCGAGCCTGGTCAAGGGCATATCAGGCTAACGGCATACGTTGGATCGAATATATTGCAGATCGTATAGGAGTCGAAGGAGAAATGGCTAGATCATAATATTCTCACGCTCATCTTAGGCGAGGAGGAGTTTGAGATGGTGATTAAGGAGAAGTATGAGTCATAGCGGTGGGTAGGAGCTTGATGAGAGAAGGTTAAGTATAGTATATATATCGAATAGCTATTAGGTAGGTACGACTAGTCTATTATGAGATGATAGAGCAGGTATGAGATCAGGTTTGAATGAGAATCGAGAAGTATTGGCGGGTGTATATAGTACATAGAGCCACTGCGAGAGAGAGCTACAGAATTATGTGTAGGATTTTCTGTCTAGATCCCTACACCGATATGACGCATTATATTGAAGTATTAGTCGTACATCTCGACAGTCAGCAGAGGATTTTCGGAGCACGACAGCTATATATCAGCTATAGGAGGACGTTGTTATTTGCCGCAGCTATATAACTATATATATATTATATGATACTATATATTATATATATATATATATATATATATATATATATCGGAATATTGATTATATATATATATAGATATATATAATATAATATTATATATAGTATATATATTATATATATATATATATATATATATATATAATTATTATATATTATACCGGAATATATATATATATATATATATTATATATATATATATAATATATATAATATATATGTATCTGAATATATATATATATATATATATATATATATATATATATATATATATATATATATGATACAAAATTGATGAGTCAGTGAATATAACATATAAATTAAAATAAATAGAATAAAATTATTATATTAGAATACATCTTCGGCAAGAATATGTACATGAAGTACTTTAATATATGTTAGTAATTGCGTCTAGACGTCTAGGCTCTAGGCTCTAGGTGTGCAAAGCCCAAAGGTCTATCCAATCCCACCAGAGTTGGAGAGAGCTCCCGAGGCATATCCAATTTATAGGCTGACACACCTCGATACTCGGTGTTTGAAAGCGGGAAAATAGGTAAAGGGAGTGTAATCTAGACTTTAGCAGTGGAGTCTATGTAAGGTTGAGCATAGAGGTTATGTCTGAGGTAAGAAAGGTTCATAGAGTAGGGATGAGACCGTGTAGAAAGGCGAGTTTCACGAAGCCCCCCCCCCCTTCAATGAAGGGGGTATACGATTGAAGAGTTAAGAAGAGCGGTGTCCGTTAAAAATAGTGAGAGAAAGAAGAGATTGATCCAACAATTCGAGGCTTGAGAGAGAGTTAGTGAGAGTAGGAGAGTTAATAAGACGAAAAACCCTAGGGTGTGTGAAGCATACTCCATACAGGAGCGAACGACACCAAAATATAGAGCAAACAATTGGGGCGAAGTGAAAAAATCCTGAAGGAGCCTCATAACGGCTAACCTCTTAGAAGCTTCTTTAGAAAGGGATGTTATGGGATTCTTTTAATTAAGGCCACAGTAAAAAGAAATACCAAAAAGAATTAAGAACAGACGAAGGTTTGAGTTGTTTGTTTTTGAAGTTGTTATAGTTTTGTGGAAGATTATGTCGAGTAGCAAGATAGAGGATCTGAGTTTTTGAGGCATTGAAGACAACTTTGTTCTCAATGCCTCAATTAGAAATTCCGGAAAGATCAGAGGTTGATTGCTCCAAGATCGCCATCAAAGTGTGAATTAATTGTTCTTAATGAGGAAAGTAATGAAGGGTAGAGTCGTCGGCGTAGGAGTGGATTGATAATGAAGTAATAAAGAGAAGGTCATTAATGAAAAATAGAAAGAGAGTTAGGGATGCAACAGAACCCTGAGGAACACCACTATTTATAGATTTAAAGGATGTGCGGTGACCGTTTAAAACTTTAAAACAATCACTGTAGAGTGACCGGAAAGAAAATCAGAAAAGATAGAAATCAAAAGATGGAAGCTTAGAGATGAAAGTTTTGTGCCAGACTCTATCAAAAATTTTCGATGCGTCCACCGAAATTCCGAAGGAAAGAGGACCGAGAAGAGAAAGAAGATCACCAGCAAGATTTTTCTTACGAAAGTCATACACGCTATCACATATGAGATTAGAAGAATTGAAATATTCCCAAATCTTTCTGTTAAGGGTACATTCGAAAATTTTAGAAAGGACAGAAATTAAAGATATAGGAAGGCAGTTGGAGGGTTTTCGGCACATGGTGAATAAGCACATGTTTCCAGCAAAAAGGGAAGACAGAGACGGAATAGTTTACCAAGGCAGTATGCAAACTAGAAAGCACAAGTTTTGAGAATCATGGGAGGAATATCATCAGGACAGTACCCCATCTTATTATTAAGATCAGAGAGATAAAAATAAAATTTAGAAGAAATTACAATATTAGGCACAAATCATCTGAGAGGAGGATGAGGATGAAGAGGAGGAGGAGGAGGAGGAGGAGGAGGAAGGAGGAAGGACGGAGGTGGAGGAGGAGGAGGAGGAGGAGGGGAGGAGAGGAGGAGGAGGAAAAGTAGCTCAGGAATTAGCTTAGGTTTATGCTAAGAGTTCACTTTAGCAGAAGTCATGCCTGGTGTTGAGCCGTCGGAAGATTTTAGAGGATAGAAAGAAGAAGAAGCAATAGAAAATTGACAATTTTTTTTTTTTTTGTAAATAGCAGAAAAAAGTTTATGAAACGGAACCAGTGATATATTTCATTTTTTACGGAGAAAGAGAGTTATTACTGTCACAATAGATAGATTTTTGAATAATAGAATAATTTCCGAGATGAAATATGAGTTATGTGTGTTTATGGAGTTTGAAGACGTTAATAATTCCTGACGGCATCGTCCCTGAGACGGAAAGATTGAGGTTTATTAGCTTTTGTTGAAGGGAATGAATATGAATGTGCGCCTCCATTTTGTAGAATACCACCTCGATAATATAAATAAGAACCTCTTCCTCCGAAGATCCCTCTCACTGAATCAATTGTCATATTCCATTGGAAATCAAAGACCCAAGTCCGATCAGTTAGCAGCACCGAAGTGCCAAACACGTTTTCTCGCCATCTCGCCGTAGGCGAGGGTCTTTCCTGCGAAAACCTTTGAGATAAAACAGGATACAGAGATAAGTTGATAGGAGGAGCCCATAGGAGGAAATAGTTAAACTGAATAAGGAGAAGGATTGGATGTTAGGAAAAGGTCTATAATGTTGGGTTCATCTCCAAGGCGATCAATGGTACGAGTAAAAAGCCGTACCAACTGTTCGAGTTTATTCTGGATAGAAAATTAGGTAGGCAGTAGTATATAGTGCACGATTGGCAAGAAAAGCTGCAGGAATGGCAGCAACTGACTTGGGTAAAGCCTCAAACTTCGGAGGAATTTGGTTATTTATTTTCCAGTGGCAACACTGCACGTCGAATGATAAAGGGTTGCTTGAGGATTGAGGACCAGGATTTTGGATCTTCAGACCGACTGGAAATCTAAGTTATGTCGGCAGTTAACTTGGAAATTTTCCTAATTCTGTTAAATTTTGACACTTGATGTGTCAAAGTATAAGTTTCTAAAGTCGGTGAGACCGTTTTGAGGGATGAAAGACCGTTTTCGGAGTTTTAGATCAAAAACTTAGTAGGCTTAGCCACCCAAAATGGGATTTTTGGTTCCTTGAATGTTTCAAATGATCGGTAGACCAATTCTGATGGTTCCGATCAATTTATCTCTCTTTTGCCCCTAAATCGATATTTAAACCTTTCTACGTGCTCTGGATGGCTTAATATATTGAAAAATATAATAGAAATAAAATCGATAGTTTTATTTAACTTTCAATCGATTGATGTAATGATGGAAGGTTTACGCTGATAGCCAATCAGAAAGTAGTATTCGTCACAGGTCGACCAATCGCATCGCTGGATTTATTTCCCCCCTCAATTTATGGGACTTAGATACGCAGTATCCCCCTCTCAAACTTTGTACCCTTATCATTGGTAGTGTCACCTCGTAGGAGTCGAGATTTCATGCCCCTGCACCCCGGAGGTGGGATGCTGGCCCAAAGTTGGTTATGGATATAGTTAGGTGGAAAAATAGCATGTCAATTAGTTGATGATTCACTTACACAGATGGTTCCTCAATCAGATGATGACTCGCCTTCAATGACGACCACATCTTTTGAACAACAGGAACAAGCTCTAGTGGATAGACGTAACCCAGTGCGTAAAGTGCGTTTTAGTGTTTGAATTTAATTTAGTAATTAATATGCTCCGCTTTTGGTGCGCGAAATAAATATAGAGTGCTTAAAATAATATTTTGTTTTAAAATAATATACATTTTTTCCAAGTGTTTAAAAATTGCCTAAATAAGTGTTTGCCTTGAAATATTATAGAAGACGGTAAGTCATGGAAAAAAAGCTGGTGTAATTTGTGTGTTGGAAATATTTATATTTTACAAACTTTAATCATAAATCTGTGTTATATATGATTTTTTTAATGTATGCTAGTATAAAATTATTTTATTATTATATGATGTTTTCTTTATAAAATATTAGTATATTATACATAATTTTGTTTTTTTCTTTCTTTATTATATATCGAAGCGATCTCCGACTTTCCGTCTCTCTCTCTCTCTCTCTCTCTCTCTCTCTCTCTCTCTCTCTCTCTCTCTCTCTCTCTCTCATCTCTCTCTCTCTCCTCCTCTTCCTCTTTCAGTCGGAGGCTTCCCTCTCTCTCGTCTCCGCCTCTCAGTGGGCGTCCTTGTCCTATCCTTCTCCTCTTATCATCATCCGACTTTTCTCTCTCTCTCTCTCTCTCGACACGAATTCACTTTGCACAGAGATCCAATACAACGAGACGATAATGTATATTGTATAACATTTTATTATGAAAACTTTTCTGTATTATTGTCGAATGCAACCAACATGTATATAATAATGCATAATTTTTAATAAATAATTAAAAAAAAAAAAGTCCAATAAACAAATCGTTTATTATTAA
>JABUQX010107349.1:15000-22500 GCA_015478945.1 Trachelipus rathkii
ACCAAAATGTTATACTAATTAATAAAGAATTTTTTTTTGGTATTTTCTCATAATTTAATATTTTTTTCCCTTTAATTCCTAAAGCGTCAATAGACATGGTTTAATTTCTCTTTTCAATTATTTAAAAATAAATCGGTGAAAGATTTTCTTTCACGTAATGGTGAAAATCTTGTAATGGAGTTGTGTGAAGCTAGTACCAAATTGGTCGAAAGGGAAAATGATCGACAAGTCAAAATGGTCGACATTTGTAAAAAAAAAAAAAAAATCTGGTAATTTAAACTTTCTTTAACGAATAAACTAACTTAGCTTAACTTTCTCGTTAGACAAACTCTAAGTAACCAGATTTTCACAAATATCGAACATTTGACCTGTCTATCCCTTTTTCTTGTCGACCATTTAGGACTAGCTTCTTCTCTACTTTGCACTAACCATATTGACCCTCTTAAAAAGAATAAAAAGGAACTACAAAGCTAAGAAATTAAGCAGCTCACATGATATTTGCTCTAAAACAATATTTCGAAATTAAGAATTACAAGATATTTGCTCTGGAACTATCTTTGTTTTATGGATTTAAATAAAAACTTTGGTTTTTGAACTTTATGAATGTAAAAATGCATTGGTTTAATACTTTATGAATTAAAAACCCTTGGTTTAGAACTTTATGAATTGAAAATGCTTTGGTTTAGAACTTTATGAATGTAAAAATGCATTGGTTTAATATTTTATGAATTAAAAAGCTTTGGTTTAGAACTTTATGAATTAAAAAAGCTTTGGTTTAGAACTTTATGAATGTAAAAATGCATTGGTTTAATATTTTATGAATTAAAAAGCTTTGGTTTAGAACTTTATGAATTAAAAAAGCTTTGGTTTAGAACTTTATGAATGTAAAAATGCATTGGTTTAATATTTTATGAATTAAAAAGCTTTGGTTTAGAACTTTATGAATTAAAAAAGCTTTGGTTTAGAACTTTATGAATGTAAAAATGCATTGGTTTAATATTTTATGAATTAAAAAGCTTTGGTTTAGAACTTTATGAATTAAAAAAGCTTTGGTTTAGAACTTTATGAATGTAAAAATGCATTGGTTTAATATATATATATATATATATATATATATATATATATATATATATATATATATATATATATATATATATATATATATATATATATATATATATATATATATATATATATATATATATATATATATATATATATATATATATATATATATATATATATATATATATATGTGTATACTGATATTACAATCAGCTATTAGAAAAGTAATTAATGAATGGGGATGATCAGTGAAAGTGATTTATTGCGACCAGTTTTATTAAATTTGCAAGTGAAATATATGGTATGACAAATAATAATTGGAATGTAATTGCAATAATGGCACAGTATATTTAAGTTTTATAAACACAATTAATAAAGCCCCTTATTATATATCTCGGCAATCGGCCGGTTATTTGACAATGAATAGGCCTTAAGCATTTAAGTTTTGTATGCTGCCTGAATTTGTATAAAATCTCTTTGTTTACTTGGGCAATTAGATGATAATTACTATATAATATGAGTTCACAATAGTATTACAAATATTAATTCAATAAGTTTGAATATATGGGAAGAACGCTTCGACGCGTCCTCCCTCCACACTATAGCTTCGTGGACTCCCCCGTGTAGGGCATTGATGACGCCTAATACACGTTACAATTTCAAATCTCGGGCCCTCTCCTATTGGTTGGCACAATATATAACAATTTTAAGATATTTAGGCGGGCAATTATTTGGCATTCAGTTTGCCTACAGTACTTTTCCATAGCAATTTCAGAGATTGAGAGTTTCGTTCTCATACACACAGTATGGGAAATATTGCACTTTCATGCCCCACTCCCAATCTCCTTATTAAGCATCTGGTAAAAGAACTTTTATCAGATCACATGGTACCCTGGAGTGACGTTGCAATGAATTTCAACAGCAGACATAAGGTAACTTATGACTGAGTTAATTGAAATATCATGCATGCTAGGCAACCCTTTATAACTTATTTATAGTTATTACATAATACGCAATAGGAAAGAAAGACAATACGATAGCTAAAAGGTGAAGAAACATTTTCATTTTAGTATACAGAATTAATGACTAATTTAATAAAATTTATTTTATCCCCGTCATTACAATTGCAGACCCCAACATATAATATATCTCTTCACCCTCATTAACCCCTTCTGGTCGACCGTTTGTATTTTCATTCTCTTTATTTCTAAACAATTTTCAATAAGAAACGTACAAATTTTCTCTTTTGTAGATCTGACTCTTTAGCCGACGATTAAGATGAAACTTTGTTTGTTTAAAATCGCAATTATTATTATCTAGAAATAAGGAATAATTTCTTCTATCTATGCATTTATGTATTTTGCTATTTGTTCTTTTTCTTCATTGTTAAAAGGGTATCTTCTTCGACTTTCTTTTCTTTCTTCTTTTTTTTTTTTTTTTTTTTTTTTTTCCTCTTTTTTTTTGGCTTGTGTGAATGGAATTTTTACTACCGTAGGCAAAGGGCGGCCAGCTGTCTGTGTGGCCTTGGGTGCGTGAATGAAGGCTACTTGCCTTAGATTCCGTTTTCTTTCGGATGCTGTTATTTTCTGATCTATAGTTTGCCCGATTTTTACGGTAACTTACATAAATTTATTAAATTTTTATTTTTTGAAATTTTTTGGATAGAATATACTAGCTATTAAGAGAAGAAATTTGAAATAAGCACATTCCGAAACTTATAATTATAATCATGCACAAAATAATAATTTTTACAAGGTATTACAATGTTTCCAAATTGTAGGGCTGCGATATACCGTTATCTCTGCGCATAAGCGCTTATCGTTTGTATATCTGACTAAGCTTTGTCCCATGTGCGGGCTGCTCGCTTTCACATTGTTCTGTTAAACCTATATTATTTTATTACAGGGATACATAAAATATAATCAAAAATTTTTTGAGATTGGCGTAGGAAATAAAATCTGCCTTCCCATTTATCCTCTACCCATCGGTAAAACGTTGACGGCAGAGCCTCGTGGACTCGCAAAATTACGTTTATACTCGACAGTTTCGGATAACAAGAAGAATGCTTCCGTCTCGCTCTACTCTAGGCTTATTTAATAATAAAATAATTGGCATGAAAATATATAGAAACTTTCTGTGTTTATCAGAATTAATTACCATTGTTAAAGAATTATTATTCTCTAAAAAATATTAAATTTGAATACATTTGCAATTTTCTTATTTTCTTTTATTCACTTACAATTCACTTTTATTCATATTATAGATAGTTTCATTATTAGAAATATTTATTATGTAAGAAACATCATTTATATAATTTATCATATTTAATTGTATAATAATTTTTTTTATACCATGGACTATTTGCATATTACCAAAATAATTTTTTATTGTTGTAATTTTTTTTTCACTTGATCTATTATTATAATTATTATTATTATTAATATTATTATTATATTATTATCATTATTTTATATTATTATTATTAATTTTTTTTTATCTATTATTATTATTATTATTATTATTATTATTATTATTATTATTATTATTATTATTATTATTATTATTATTATTATTATTATTATTATTATTATTATTATTATTATTATTATTATTATTATATTATATTACAAGTTTTCTTGTTATTATTATTATTATTATTATTATTATTATTATTATTATTATTATTATTATTATTATTATTATTATTATTATTATTAATTTTTCTTGCGATCATTGTTCACTGTACTAGTTATTTAATATATAGAAGTTTAGATGGTTCTTCTTATTTAGCAAATTTTTATTTTTATTTTGTTGTTGTCGTTTTTGTTTTCCCGAGATTCAGATGGTCCTTTTTTCTTACTTTCATGTTGGAGTCTGACTTTCCCTTCCGCAGGGGAATGAGGACTTTAACAGTTGACTTTCCCTTCCGCAGGGGTATTTACTTTTGAAGCGAGGACTGATCTTCGTTCTTAGGGAACGTAGAAAGCATTGTAGGTGGTTGTGATTTTTCTATTCCCTCTTTTTTTTTCGTGAGATGGTGGTCTTTCGGGCTTTTGAGGAGGTTGTCTTCCTTCTCGCTGTTGTAGTCACGCGAGGCATAAGATTTTTCGAGGTTCCCGCCATAATTGTTTCTAGGACAAGGAACGTTTGTCTTGAGTTTTTTTTTTTTCAAAAGTTTTAGGACTAAATGCGCTCGATTGAGTTTGTTGTTAGGCAAAAGTTCGTTATTTAAGGGCGTTCAATTTTTTCTTTTCTTTTTTTCTTTTAACTGCGACTTTTTTTTGTTTCTTTTATTTTTACAATTATATTATTGTTTATTGTTAATACAGATTTTTGATCTTCACGCAGAATTAGTATTAATTATTATTATATACCACTTTTCACTATTATTAATTAATAGCACGAACACAATTATTTGTTGATACACTTTCACTGATTTTCATCACCGTTTTTAACAGAATTTTTTTTTAGGCCCATATCAGAAGGTAATATATTTATTGCAAGATTGCAGGTTGCAAGGTTGCAAGGTATTTCCGGTCACTCGCAGGGGTTTACCAAAATTGCACTGATATTACAATCAGCTATTAGAAAAGTAATTAATGAATGGGGATGATCAGTGAAAGTGATTTAATGCGACAACAGTTTTATTAAATATGCAAGTGAAATATATGGTATGTCAGATAATAATAATTAGAATGTAATTGCAATAATGGCACAGTATATTTACGTTTTATAAACACAATTAATAAAGCCCCTTATTATATATCTCGGCAATCGGCCGGTTATTTGACAATGAATAGGCACTAAGCATTTAAGTTTGTATGCTGCCTGAATTTGTATAAAATCTCTTTGTTTACTTGGGCAATTAGATGATAATTACTATACAATAGGAATTCACAATAGTATTACAAATATTAATTCAATAAGTTGAATTTTTGGGAAGAACGCTTCACACGTCCTCCCTCACACATAGCTTCGTGACTCCCCGTGTAGGCATTGATGACGCCTAATAACGCTACCAATTTCATAATCCGGGCCCTCTCCTATGGTTGCACAATTAATATAACAATTTAAAAAAATTTAGGGGGCATTTTTGTTATTAGATCGAATAAAGTACTTTTCCATAGCAATTTCAGAGATTGAGAGTTTTGTTCTCATAAACACAGTATGGGAAATATTGCACTTTCATGCCCCACTCCCATCTCCTTATTCTGCATCTGGTAAAAAAACTTTTAAATCATATATATAATATATATATATATATATATATATATATATATAATTATATAATAATATATAGATATATATTATATATATAGTATATATATAAAGATATATTTATATATATATATATATAATATATATATATATATATATATACTTATATATATTAATATATATATATATATTATAATATATAATATTATAATATATATGAATATATATATATATATATTATATATTATTTATATACTATATATATAAGATTATATATATATATATATATATATATATAGATATATATATATATATTATATATATATATATATAAGAATATATTATAGGTGTATAATATATAATATATATATTATATTATAGTATAGTATATAATATATATATATATATATATTATATATTATATATATATATTATTTAATATATATATATATCTATATATATATATATATTTATATATTTTTTATATATATATTTATATTTTGTAGGTATAGGTGATAGGGAGTTATGAGTTGAATGCAGCAGAATGCTGTGGAAAACTGATGAGTGTAGGAAGACGCGGGTTGCAGATTAAGTCGTTTGGTGGATGTGTTAAGGGTATTAAGCGCTTGTAGGTTGCGCTGTAGGTTCTGTGTATAAGAGATGGCCGGTTACGGGGTTTGTTTAGATGTATGTGCGAGGCGAAATTGTGTGATGTGAATATGAGGTATGAGAGATCTTAATTTGGCAGTCTGTGTAAGGTGAATATTATGTATTAGACGTTGTAGGTGTGAGAAGAAATGTGAGTAAGAGAGTGAAATGAGCTGGTAGGAGCTGGCGTGGGTGCGGAAGAAAGGGTAAGAAACGAGGAAGAAGTATATATATAGGTAGTAGGAGGGTATATATGTTAGTAAGTATATGATAGTAATATTATATATATATAGTATATATGATATAGTAGTAGTAGTGAGTATATATAGTAGTATATAGATAGTATATAGTTATAGAGATAGGTAGGGTTGATAGGTATAGTAGTGACAACTGTCACCGCCCTGTCAGCGGGCAGAGGACCCGAATCAAGGAGGTGTTGAGACCCGCTCGAAAATGTTCATCTAACGGGCAGAATGTACGCAGATGAGACCAGGACGCCAGGCTTTAAAGTGAGGGAGATTAAAATTGAGTGGAAACCAGAAGATGGAAGTAGAATTCCACGCAAAAACAGGAGGATGCAGAGAAGAGGAAAGAGCACCGCCAGGCGAACTAGTCTGGGGATTACGAAATTATCAACGACAAGAAACTCATTTGTGGCCGAAGAGCAGCACCCCGTTGTGCTAGCGCGTCGTAAGTGTGGGGTGTGGTACGGCGAGTGGAGAGTTTCCCTGGAGCACTTGCGCGCTTTACGGGGTCCTATAGAAGAAGAATGAAGGAGCGGAGCAACGATCGTCTCCAACAATTCATCTGTGTAACTAGAAAGTAACGAGACAGAGTGAAGCCTGTTTAGCGCTTGGACTGACCCTGATACAAAAGCCGGGGTGAAAGACAGACCCCCTCAATATGAGAGCAGTACGCCATACAAGGGTGGGGATAAGACCCTGGTATAGCTGGAGTAGCTGAGGAGAGGAAAAGAAGCCTCGCGGAGGTCAAGAGCAGCACTGGCCCGAGTTGTCTGTGAGGCTCACCCCAGCGAACCGGTGTGTGGATGTGAGGTTTCCAAGACAGGATTTTTGTTTGTAGTTAAGGCGAGAGATGGTTGGTATATTGTCGAACAGGAGAGAGCGAGAGAGACCGTCGAAGAGAGATAGGAAGAGTTAGAAGGTGTTCTGTAGAGAAGGGAGATTTGTAGAGAGTGTGCTTTTAAGAATAAAATTTTACAGTTGAGACGACCCACCGCGGAAATTCTGTCCCAGATAGCAGCGAAAATAGAATCGAAAGGTTAAGGCGAGAGCAATCTAGAAGTAAAAAGATGTGAGCGAATTGAAAGTAGGTTGAAGAATGAGGGTCGAGTCATCGCGGCAGTATCAGTGCATAGAGTTAGATTGTGCCGGTGATAGATCGATTAATTAAAAGCAGGATTGAAGTAGGAGAGTGAGAGAGCAGAGAACCCTGAGGAAAGCGACCACGTGATTGGACAGAGAAAAGAAGGAAGAAGTCGCGGCCCAGTCAACAACGAGCCGAGTATTGGAGGCGATTTGAAAGCAAGCGTAGAGCGATAAGGTAAGC
>JABUQX010107349.1:32500-51551 GCA_015478945.1 Trachelipus rathkii
TCTATTATGTGCGGTTAGGAATACGTTGATATTTCTAATGGGATAAATTGCTAAGTTTAATAAATAATCGACTCAGAGGAAATGTTCATATCTCTCATCTTTAGGATGCTTTCATTTGTCACAATAAATAACGCCAAAATAGCGAAAGTAAGATGTTGTTTCCTTCGTGCCTCAGTGTTGGAATATTTAAGTTAGCCGGATTCGTAATTCACATTGTCATATTCTATAACACACTTAATGACAAACCTTTTATAGAGATAATTACGATGTATAAAACGAAAATGGAGGCAACATCCTTAAAAACTGTAAGATCATGATCACCAAGTTCGAATAATCTTTTTAAAATGAATAAGTTTTGTAAGCATATTTTTCTTCAAAAGATCTCTGACCTAATCGATTCAGAGTTTGAGTAAAAAATTAAAAATGGCGTTTACGGATATTAAGAATAAGATAGATTTTACTTTGGGAGAATACGTTTCCAATAATTGCTCATAATAAATATAAGCTAGAAATGTGACAAATCTCAGTATTATTCCAAATGTGGTTGATATCCTCTATTTATTGTAAAGTCAAGATATCGATAAATATGATTTTACCTTGTAAAATATATTATATCTTGAACATATCAAATCTCCTGACTGAGAGAAAACGATTTATGCCTTTAGTAGAATTCCATATATACTTTAATATATATAATATCTTGAAAAGAATTTTGACAATCCTTTTATTGAAAGTTCAAATCTTGGCATTTACAAGATAAAAGTATAAAGATAATAATATAGAGAAAAATATATATATAGAAAGAGATATATATATAATATAATACGAAGAGAAAGAATATGTGATATATATATAATAGATAAAAAGAGATAATAATAATATAAGATAGAGTAAAATAATATATATATAAAAAAGTAGGAGAAATAGATAGATATATAGAATAGATAAATAAGAATATTATACGAGGAAGAAGATATATAATAGATATATATATATATTATGAAAGATATAAGATATAGAGAGAGATATATATATAATAATATATATAATAATATATATACATATATATAATAATATAAATAGAAAATGACACACTAAACAATAGATAACTAGTAGCAGAGCAGGTCATAGTATAGTAGGCTACAATCCACGTAGTCGTCACCTACAATAAGAGCTGTAAGAAGCAGGGATAATAAATATATATAATAGAAGAGTGGATAAATACAAACTAGCGATAAATATAAAATAAAATGAATACTAATATAATAAATAAGGTATAATATAAATATAATATAAGTAATATAATAGGAATATATATATATATAATAGAAATAATATATATAAAGAAGAATATATATAAGGATAAGATAAGTAGATATACCATAGTGGATCAGAGAATTATATATATATAAAGAGATATATAGATAGATAATATATATATAATGAATATATATAAAAGATATATAGTATAGATATAGAATAAAATAAGTAAATAAAATAACATAAGAATAAATATCTCGATATAATTTATAATATAGAATATATATACTGATTACAAAATGACTCTTGAGATACCACTTCAGAACTTAACCCAGATTAGATTCCCAGGGCGACCTCGAGCCAGAACAGGAGAAGAGAAAAATAGCCAATTGTAGTTGACCACAATTGCCACAGATGAAGATAAAGATTTACGCGACAGATTAACGTACTTGCAATGTCAAGTTCAGGTTACCTCAAGCCGCGCAATCTCTGCTCACATACGGGTCAAATGGAAAACCCAGGAGCATAGTAAAGAGAACACTGCATGAACAGGAAGAATCAATATTTAAGTAAATTGAACGTAAAATAACAACTACTCTCGAATATTAGCCTCCAACGCCCAAGCTTGCACATTCATGTATTTGCGGAGGAGGATACGACCAACCAACCGAACGAAACGAAATGAAACAAAACCCTACCATCCCCATATGGAGTATAACTCCAATCACTATAACCGAAGACAGATAATAGATCCGCGGCCCTCACCCGCAAAGACCACAAACATATACAAAAGTCTCGTAGCCTTGACCACAAATCCTGGCCCAGATAGACGACTAACATAAAAGCCAACAGTAACGCGCCCAAAATCACAGAGAACCTCCGACAACCTCATGTACAGCTCAAGTACCCTCAAGACAGCCCAGACATGTCCGCTCACAACTCGCGTCAGACCCGCAGACACAGGACCCATCGTTGAAAAAGACCAAAACAACTTCATACCAGAAGAATCGTATCCGATGTATTGACGATAGTATAAATCGTGACTTATTAAAAAAAAATCACAGTCTCTCTTATGCGACCCTAAATGATTTAGTGATTCATTCATAATACCAAAGATATAGACCCGGGCCCTCGCAGACGGAATTGCAAGTGTGTTGACCACTTGACCGCGATAAGGAGATAATAGATAGAGATATATAGAAAGGTAAAATATAATAAGATATAATATATAATATAAGAAATTTTAAGTATAATAATATATTATAATATAAGATAAAAAAGATATATAGATAATACAATGATAGTAGATATATATAGATAAGAAGGATTATATAGAATAGTAAAACCAGATTAGAGATAGTAAGGATATGATATAGATAATAATAATAGAGTAATTATAAAACAAAAGCGAGAGTAATGTCAATAAGCAAGATAGAAATTGAGATCAAAGTGGAAATATAGTATATAGAGCAGTAGTGATATAGAATCTTCTTTATATTGGTAATGATCTCTATGATGATGAAATAACAGCTAGAGTGAACACTAAAGGTATACAAAAGTCAGTCTTGTTTTCTCTCTATACACAATGTGTAGACAACTCAATGAATGAGGAATATTTGCCACAGTTATTCTGTATAACTTATTAAAATATTGATTTTAGAAACAGGAATATTGTTAAAATGGAGAACAGAAAAGGTGGTAAAATGAACATCAAGCTGTTGTAGATATATTTTATTGCCAATAAACTCAGGTTGACTCTACGTGCTCGGGATCAATATAAAGCATAAGAGAAATTAATAGATTCCAAATGGAAGTACGTCAGAAATATAAAGAGAAGGAAAAGTAGGAAAGACATGAGAATAAGCATACAGGTATAAATAAAAGAAGTATAACACACGACACACCCGAGTCAGCTCATAAAACAGAAAGATGTTAGATAGTCAAAATAAGGAAACATATAAACATCTCACGAATATCAGTATACAATACTAACAGGACCCCTATTCAAGAGGTGCGAGATAGATAAACTACCAAAAAGTATCAGAGTATATAATAAAGCCAATACTCGCCGCAAATACCAAACCTAGAAGAAGTAGAAATGATATATATATATAAGTAGTATAATAGATATAATATATTAAAAATAGTAGATATGATATAAACTAATTATATATAGTATAAAAGAGAATAATAAATGATAATGAAAATAAATATAAAATAAAGATATATATTAAAGAGATTTTATAAGAGAAAGATATAATAAAATAGATATATAGAGAGAGATATAAAATATAGATAGAAAAATATATAGATATATTATAAGTAATATAAGATATTATAGAATTAAGCTTAGTGAAGAACATGATATTTAGAAGTCGAAGGAAAGAAATCCCACATACCCCCCCTTTTGACAGTCAAAAATCCACCTTCGTCTTCACATGAACATCGAACAGGGCCCTGCCACGATGTGTCATATTCGCATCGAGGGCATTTAATTGAATAGCCTGGAGATGGAGAAGACGGAAGAGCAGATATCCCCTCACTGATACGAAAGCTTCACAATGAGGGCAACGTATCTCCTCCTCCATCTCGTTCCAAACGCAAACTGAATTGACTGACTCAAATTCACTCTTCTCAGAGTCCTTTTCACACTTTTGTAATTCCAAGTCACACTCACTCAACTGTTGATCCGCTATAACGCAAACCGTCTAAATCATCCAAACCTTTCCAATATTGGAGCCAAACCATCTTAAATATACTTTCTTTATTCTATCAATTCACGCACTTTCTTCGTACCACAGCAACTCGATAAACACGTATCATTTCCTCATTTATAGTCCATTTAGACTCGACAAACCATAACACCAAAGCAATAATAGAATGTATCATAAAACATCTATTACGGCTATATTCACATCATTACTATCTATAAGATGAACAACCGGCTACAATCGATAACTACAATTGCCGAGCACATACACTCGCGTTGCCTTGAGTCCGATTCAGCAACTTTACCTAGATCACAAACTGCATGTGGATCATTCCGTCTTCCTCTCAGTCCCAGCTAACTCCTCGTAAACTCTCCAACATATTGTTAAATCAGATTTACTTGATTACCAGTTCCTCACCAATCCAAAACATGATTTCACCACGCGGAAACTTTACCCACTGCAAATTCATCCCCATATAATATAATATTAAAAACCATTACCACGTACTCCCACCTCATTTATTTTTTACGAAACACTATCTATCATGTAATCGACACCCGATAGCCTTGGATCGGTCAGAAGTAGACAATAGCAGACCCTACCAGATATAAATCACTTACTACCAGTCACAGCGCTATGAGATTAATTAGTTATTGCAGCAAGTACCATAAAACCTAAAAACAATTTCGCGTATCTTCTTCTCTTCAGCTATTCAATATTTAGACCAACTATGTAAAAACCTATTGATCTACATATCCGCTATTACTTCTAAATCGCAACTTGTATATTCACCAAAATCAGAATCCATCGAGCGGATCATCTTCTGAATAAGACTCCTCTACCAGGTGGTAAAGCCACGACCAAAAAGAACCCAACCAAAAAGATATATTCTACCATACACATATTCAACAAATAAACTAAAATATGCCTTATATTACAGTTTTATGCATTCGCCATATTATCTTTACATTGACAACTGGAATCTTAAGGGGCCACGGAGTACATATCCGCCGTTGCAAAAGCAAGCTCCATTCACTCAATCGAAGAACTAACACCTCCGAGCAAGAAGACTCTGTTGTTACACATAACTGTCTATTAATCACAGTCAGTCAAGATCCAAAATCTCTCCAATACTTAGCGCATTACATATTGACCAAAGAATGAGATTTGAATATTGTATACCTGTCTAGATTTACGACTCTTTACAACTTGTAACTTTCATCGTTAACCTATTACCACATCCCTCATCCCCAAGAATACTCAATATGATTTTTTACAACCATATCAAAGACAAACACCACACCAATTGCACTGATCACCTCTTCAATTACTGACAATTTATACAAATTTTCGAAGTGTTCACAGAATCACACTTTCCTTCGTTCAATTTCATTAAGTCATAAAGAACCAATGCCCTTTCATTAATCAATGAAGATTCACCATTACTCTACTTTTTATATAAGTCTATTATTCGTACTTCTCCCCACAACAGTTGTCGTATTCATCTGATCAAATCTTCATCATCCTCTATACAAGACTGTTCATGTTAATTTATCCTAACGATCCTCTCTTGTTTTGAGTATGTTTATTCTTTTGTTTTTGTTTTTTTGTTTTTTTTTTGATTTATATGTTTGTTCCCCTTACATCGCTCCTTTAATATATTTCCGAATCACAGAATTATCGTTTCGAAAGTTACTCAGTAATTTTCAGATTTAGCCACAGTCAAACCCAGGAACATTATTATTTACTCTTAAGAACCTGAGGGATTGGATAATCACCTCTTCTTGTTCCCACAAGACTCACTTAAATTGAGCATTTTTCATATATAGATTATATAATAAATATAGATATATATATTATATCATATAATATATAAGAATATAATATGAAGAAGATAAAGAGAGAGAGAGATAATAGAGATAGATATATTAATAGATATATAATGTAATAAAGTATAGGAAAATAATTATAAGTTCCCTTTAATTACTAACAATACGCCTAACCTCATTTTCGATTCAGATTTTTTCGAGTTATCATGTTATTCCCATTCAAAATCTAACAGAATATTGCGAAGAGAAAATAGACATCGACAACATACTAATGTCCCTAGAATAAATAGTCGCCTGTTACAACTTAACTTCCCGCTAAAGACATTAATTCATGCAAAGACGTCCTATAGCCTCTTTCCTTATTCTGATCGTACATCAGAATACTACCCACAAACTATAAAACGAAGATAGAGTATATAAAAGAAGAAAAAAATAGAAATAATAAGTCGTGAATTCCCCATCCACATGACTGTTTTCACCAAGAAACAAAATCAAATACACTTTTCACTTCGATACCATCTCGAATTACACCAACTATCGTATATTTTTTAATAAAAAGTAGTACGAACCAAGCGATGATCGGCATGAGCGCCATGGATTCTAAGAGGACCAAGAAGGACTTCTCTAGTGGATTCAATCAAAACCTGAGCACAAGTCCAGGACTAAGGATGCGAACCCCGAGCATAACCCTATGCCACATGCGAGCCGACTGAGTCACGGAGAAATATGCTCTATACGCTGCGTCGCAACGGAGATGTATTACTTGCATCACATGAGGTTTCTCTTCTCAGATAACCATCATCTCCTTCCTTTATTTCCTTAATTTTACTCACCCCAAAGTCGACAGCTAGATAAAGAGGAACCGATAACGATGAACCATGAATTCACACAAAAATAACACATATGATATCCAGTATGTCACGCTATACATTAGACCAGTGAGTCACGAATAGCGCTGATAATGAACCATATTCACCTATACAATATGAAACATAGTCACCTATACCATATGAACCATAGTCACTAATACCATATGAACCATAGTCACCTATACCATATGAACCATAGTCACCTATACAATATGAAACATAGTCACCTATACCATATTGAGAACAGCTAAGATCACGCGTGAATAACCAATGATGAACCATACTCACCCGGACCCAGTATGCCCGCCCACACGAGGCGCGGTAATACACCATATGACCAGGCTAATCACCTCTAACCATATAAAGCCACCAGTCACCAAAACACTAAATGACCATGATGAACCAATAGTCAACCGCCTCCATATGAACCCAAATCAGCTCACACGGGAAACTGAATAAACCATAAACTAATACCCATAGTCAACGGGAGAGGGCTGAAGGAGGGGGATGACCTCTAAATTTTTTTACTCAACCCCAAACCCACCTCACGTCTCTATACCATATGAACCATAGTCACCTAATACCATATGAACCATAGTCACCTGTACCATACGAACCATTCAAGTCTCCTAAAGGACCCATATTCACCCCTTCCAAAATATCGCTCAGGTTATTCTAGAAAGTTCAACTCCCCTCAAAATCACCTCTTCAGATAGAGAATATACATACATATGTTTACAAAAAGAACCACCTTACCAATTGACATTCCCAACTTATATTGAACATATAGTATCTAGTGCTCCACAAAAGCAAAATATAACCACAGCTTTGAGTCACAAGTCACTTATCAGAAACGCAACTCCTTCTCTCCTCCTATCATTCCTCTACACTTCCAGCATACAAAAATAATTTCAGCCGCCAAGTATCACTCGTTATTCACCTCTTTCACTTCATCTTGAATAGTGTACGTATTCTAACCCACACACAAAGCAGAACCCAGAACTGTTAACCCATAATGCGTCACCAAATACCATACATTCTAAATTAATATAAATTTTATTAAACAGTACATCAAAGACCATATAAAACTACTAAATAAATAAACTCACCAATAAAACCATACTCGGTGCAAAAATATAAACAGGAATGGAATATTATAAGGGTAGTCAAGGTGATGGAGATAGGCATGATAGTAGCTCGGTAGAAAAAAGGTTGATAGATTGAGTAATCTGATAATAAAAATCGATTTACCGATATATACATGGCTGAGCTAATTAAAGGTTATTATATAATATAATAGTCGATCAGAAATATATGTAAAATGTAGTAGACAAGCGAGCCATCAACTCAAAGACGGGTCAGTTACATATGAAATATAAAAATAATAAAAAAGGCATAAGGTAATATCAAATACATAACACAGGCCGCAAAGCTACTAAACATAGTCAATGAGAGGAATATAAGAATATAAAAAATATTGAATACTCAAAAATAAACCAGTACACATAATATAAATTAAACAGCATAACAAATAGTCAAACACTCAATAGCAAGTGGTGAGTAATAATAGTCCGAGATATGCAAGTAGTAATAGGACATTATATAAATAGCAAGTTCCTAAACTAAATATAAAAGAAACTGATCGAAGCGAAATAACTAATGATAAAGGAGGGGTATTAAGTGATGATAAATTAAATGATTTTTAATGAAAAGAAGCACCGGGTTATTAAGTGTGTACCTGGATAAATATAAAGTACAGGCGAGAAGAAAAGAAAGAGGGAGTTGCCGATAAAAGAAAAAGGTGAGCCATAGAGGAGTGAATATATATAAATAAAAAAATCATATATCTGACTTCGTCTGTCGGATAAAATAACAATAAAACATTATACATGTACCCAGAGACGATTTCAATAACAAACGACTTAATATGAGAGGAAATACGCCGCGGGTTCAAGTCGCTTACGCGTGGAATCCAAGGACCAGGTTATCGAATGTGCAGAATGCAAAGACGACGCGGGATTAAGCCTACGAGTAGAAGAGTAAATGGTAGTGTGGTCCACGCAAGACCAAACATAACCATGCTGTCTCTTTTTAGTCCGCCTCCTATATACGACACGCAAAAGACGTACGATGATTGAAATCTTTCATTCCCCACAGAACACACAATGATTTTCAAAAATAAAATGCCTTGATATTAGTTTTATCGATGGTTTGTGGTAGTTGTGTGTGAAGATGTGATAAGTAGAAAAAAGTGGACATGAGCGCAAGAGCAGCAAATCATTCAGAACTGGAACAATATGGGATGATGTACCCTAATACTCCATATGCCCAGCGAGGGTAATCTCATGAAGCTTGTCTGAGTTGCATGACTGTTCCCCTTATATAGATAATAGATGAGTTATATATATAATATATAAGATAGTAAGATATAAGATATATATAAGTGATAGATAGATAGATGAATAATAATAATAGATAATATATTAGAGAGTATATATATATATAAGGAGTAGATAAGTATATATATAAGAGTAAATTATATAGATAATATACGGGGAAGAAATAATAAATAAAGTGTGAGTATTATAATATAGTAATATAAAGATATATATTAATCGATAATAATATATAGATTATAAAGATATGAATATATTAAAGACTATATAGATATAATAATAAGATAATAGATTTTGACGTCGGAAAACATTCACGAAATATTGAAACAATCTATTGATGAAGGTAAGATTAAAAGATATAGAGATATAGTATATATAATAAAAAGTAAAATAGGAATATAATATATATAGATATAGATATAAGATATATATATGGAATAATAGATGAGAATAAAGATATATAAAATAATATAGTATATATAATATATATATAGAGAATATAAATAGATAATAAATATATAAGATATAGATGGAATCAACAGACTGGTCAATTATAATATAGATATAGAGATAAGATAATAATATAAATATATATATAAGTAAATATGAAATATAAGATAGTATAAGATGAATAAATATATATAGAGATAATGTATATACTAATATATATATAATATACTCGATTTTAATCCGTTGATTTTATAAACTATCGCTATAATAGAGGTCTCCTGAAGACTGGTAAATTATTGTTAAAATACATTATTTATCAACGTTATTAATAGATAATGAGAAGTGTTCCACGTCTGCGCAAACACAGTAACCAGTTCTAAAATTGGCTTAAGGCTAAAATGAACTCAAAACCTCTCATTACACTCCGATAAAAGGACGGATTATATCAACCGATATAATTATTAAACTAAATAGAGTAACTTCACTTTTCAATAGTTTATTTATTTTGATTAATATTTTATTTGTTTATTTATAAGTAATTAGGGATTGGAAATTATAAGCTTTTAAAAGTTAATAATTTTCTCCGCTGATCTGTATAATGATAACTGTGTTGCAGAAGAAAAATGGATAAATTATCATTCTTTAAAAAAATAATAATGGGCGAAAAGGAATAAAAGTGGGCGTGTTAAAAGCGTAGATTTTTATTAGTGTTTCTGAATTCTGGTTGGAATATTAATTCTCTTTTGCTGTTTATTCGTTTTTCTATCTTTCCGTTTCTCAGTTTTCCTGCGTCTGCCTTTTTGTCTCTCCATCTGTTTGCCTGTCTGTCTGTCTGCGTGTTTGTCCAGTATGTCCATACTTTCTGTCTGCTTCTCTGCGACCGTGTACATTCACGATTGAAAGCAGCATAGATCTATCTTATTCGATCTAATACTATCTATCATATCAGAGATATCTATCTATCTATCATACTAAGTCTATGTATAAATACATATCTATCTATCTATCTATCTATCTAGTACTATCTATCTTCATATCTAATCTATCCTATCTATGCGATGACAGATATCTATACTATCGATGATCATAGTCTATACTAATATCTATTATCTATCGTATCTATCAATAATCGATATCTATCTAACTATCTTATCTATCTATCAGTAATCGTAATACGAATTTATTCTATCTATCTATCTTATCCTAATCTATTACTATCTATAAACTAATCTATCTATCTATCTATCTGATCTGTCTGTCTGTCTATCTTCTAGTGAATAATCTATCGTATCAAATATAATCTATAACTTACTAGTCTATCTGATCTATCTGAAGAAGATTATCTAGATTATCTATCGATCTATCTAATCTGATACTATCATATATTCATATCGAATAATCTAATCTATCCTTATCATCTATCATATCGATATCTATCTATCTGATAACTCCTCTATTTATTATAAATATAATATAGTAGATATATTGTATGTGGTAAGTAATATTAGAAAATATATAAAAGATATAGAGAAATAGATAGTAAAAATAAAAAAAAAAGAGATATATAGATATAGAGAGAGAGAGAAAATATAAGTAAGAGAGAGAGAAAATATATTATATAGATATATATATATAATATTATAATATATAAATATATAAGATAGATATATAAGTTATAGAAGAATATATATATATATAGTAGTAATAATATATGGAGTATATATATAAAGAATTATACTTGAGAATTAATATATATATAGATGAATATATATAAAATAATAGTATATAGATAGATAGATAGATATTTATAAAATTGATGAGAAAATAATAGTAATAAGATAAATAGTAAATATAAATAGTTAAAAAATATAAATAGTATATATAGTTATATATATAAATATTATATAATAGAGAAATAGATATAGAATAGATAAATATATATAATTCATATATATATATATATATATATAGTAGATAATAAATATATTAGAGTATACAGAGTATAGAAGAATAATGAATTAAATGAAGAGAGAATAGTAAGAGAAGAATAAAAATATATAAGAAGTTATAAAGTATATTATGTAGAGATATAATATATAATATATATATTATAATGAAGTAGTAATAGTAGAATATAGGATATATGAATTATAGTATAGATAAATAGAATATTACATGAGAATATATAATATATATATAATATATATATAATATAGTAATAATATATATAGATAATAAAGAATAATAATATAGAGTAATGTATATTTATAATAGATAAGAAAGATATAAAAAGATAGATATAGTAAGATAGATTTAGATATAGATATATATAACACCATATAGAATTAGAACAAAGAATAGATATTATAATAGATATTATAATATTATAATAATCTATGTATATATAGATATAGTATATATAGAGTATAATATTATATAGAAGATAGTATAAGATATTATTAATATATAATTAAATATATGTGAGGAGAGATATAAATAAGAGATAGTATATATAGAAATGGAGATAGTAAATATAATTAATGCAATAGATGAATCATAAGGAGAGATAAGAAGAGAATAAATAGAGAATATAGTATAAGATATAAGAAAAGAAAAAAAGGCAGTATATATAATTATATAAATATATAGATATTAGTTAGTATATAAATAGTAATATAGGTTATACATGTAAACATGTAGATGGAGACCCACTAAAAGAAATTGATAGGGATCCTCAATAGATAAATACGTGTATGAATAATGAACATCTGTCCATATGATCCACCAGTTTCAATAAGTCAAATAGCACATTTAACTGGCATACAAGTTAATGAAGATAATAATTACTGAGCGAATAATAGAATATAATAGAAAATAAATATAACTCATTCAATACGTAGAGTTATATTTAATGATATTATTAAACCCCTGGAGTAGTTAACATTGAATTAAGAATAAAATAATTAAAATAATAATCTACAATTAAGTAAATAATAAATTAATTAATAATTAAATAAAGAATAGGAATAAATATTAATATAATAGAGAATTAAATAATAATAATAATAATAATAATTAATAATAATAGAATAATCATAATAATAAGATAATAATAATAAATAATAATAATAATAAATAATATAATAATAATAATAAGAAATAATAAATAATAATAATAAATGAGAAATAAATATAAATAATAAATAATAATTAATAATAAATAATGATGAAAATAATAAAATACATAATAATAATAATAGAATTAATAATTATAGTCAGATTATTAATTGAATAATAAATGAAATATAATTATTAAGATATTGAATAATAATATAATAACAAGAAGAATATTAATATTTAATATAAAGAATATGATAAATAATTAATTTTAATAATAGATAAAACTTAAAATGAATAAATTAGGAACAAGATTTTACAACTTCAATAATAATAATAATAAAACAGATGAATAATAATATAATAATAATATGGAGAAGAAGAAAATTAATAATAATTAATAATAATAGATTAATAAATTAATAATAATAATTAATAAAATAATATAAATAATAAGATAATAATAGATGAAATAGAATAATAAGAATAAGCATAATAATAATAAATGATAATTAATAAATAGAGGATAGAGAGATAATGATTATGTACGTATAGTAATAACGTAATCTTGAAAACCAGTGAGAAAGACAAGTGACAATAAGATTATAATATATATTTTAGGATATACAAACTTTAATATCATATCATATCAATTATAAGAGATATATGAGAATAATAAATAAAGTAAATAAGCAAGGATAGTAAATAATTGTAATTGAAATCACAAACTCTCATAATATGATTTACGAGACAAAATTTGTTAGAATATGTTGCTATACAACCAGAAGATCTATTATTTCATGGATAACGCGATAAGATATGATACTTATATATTTATATCACGAACTTTGTGAGGCGCATAGATAGGTTATTAGTGAAAGAAGATAACTCAAACTATTGAAAATGAGACCACATGCAAGATAAACGTCACTCAAACGTTAGTATAATAGATAACGAAACTAGCTAATATATAGATTGAATAATAGATAAATAATTAGATAGTAATATATATATAAGAAGAAGTAATATACTACCACAGTAAGGATAGTATAGTACAGAGCCCGTACAGAAACAACGACGAACAGGGTAGAAACTAATAATAAGACCACATTTCGTAGATACCTCACTCATAACGGAGAGTATACTATTAATACTGACACAGGAATACAACTCTATACAAACAATATAGAATATAAAGCGTATACTAGTAATATTATGATATATATGTAGAGTAGTATTAACCATAATAGTAAGAAATATATATATAAAGACTGAAAATAAATAAGAGTTAATAGGTATAGTGGCTCACTATATATATATAAGGGGCGGAAACAACAATACGGATATATGATGCAACACAGCAGAAGAGAGAAATACTCCTCATATACTCAAAGGAGCTATATCAAGGCTCACGCAAAGAGAACCGTACCTATATATAAAACACCAAAAATATGATAAATAATATAGTATAGTATATATATATACATATAAGTATTAAGTAGTTATATATATATACTCCGCTATGTGCCAAATAAATAAGACTAGTAAGTGAAATATATATATACTATAAAACAGCAACGCGTAAATAAACCGGTAGATAATAACAGTACAAATACACTAACTAATAGTAGTATTATATATAGATAGTACCCAAACCACTAGGTATAAATAATAGAAAAGAAAAATAAGATAAGAAGATAATAATATAAAAAAGTATAGATTAGATAAATAATTGATATATACATATAAAAGATACAATATATATATATATAGTATATATTAGAGTAGTAAGTTTTTCAAAAATATATTATAGATGATAATAAAAGAGTAATATTATATATATATTTTGAAGTATTATATAATATATATAGATTATATATAATAGTACAAAGTATATTAAATTTTTATATTTAAATAATTAAGGCAGTCTCAACCTAAAAACTCACAGCTCCTAATATATCATATAATAAAACTATATACAAACGACTACTAGCAATAAAGACAGTACGTATATAAATGAGTATAGAGTAAGATTTATAAAAGAATTCAAAGTGAGTACTAGAGTATAAATAGAATAATATCTGCATATATACTACAAAAATAGAGGAATGAAAGACAGGAAATCGATAAAAGAAATATAAAAATAGAAGAAAAAAAAAAGCAATAAATTATCATATTACATAAAAAATATAATATATAAGAAGAGTAAATTATATATATTATCACGTATTAGGAACCTAGTATTATGAAGCTCTCTCGCTGACGGAAAAAGATATATACTGTGAGGCGATAGTAAGGTAGATAGGTGATTGGAGGTAGTGAAACTAAAAAAGCCCCCAAAGTATTATATATATATATATTAATACCCACCACAAGGCGTCGTTATACCCCCTATTAGTATAACTAACTATATATATATATATATTATTATATATTATAATAACTCAATAGTACCACCCCGCTATAGCGAAAACCACATAAGCCAATGCGTAAATATAAATACTATAGACACATATATAACTAGCATAATATATATAACATATTATGTAATTATAATAGAAATATAGAGTATAATGAAAAAAATACATAGCGTAAATAATACGACATAGTAACTAACAAAAGATAAGACATAGGGGAGCCTATTGGTAGGAATAAAATATAAGAGGTAGATATTATAAAGAAAAAAAAAAGAGATAAAGAAAGATATAGTAAGCCAGTGTGATAACCTATAGAAACTTCACACCTAAAAAAAATAATAGAAATTAAGTTGCGGTACTGATATAGACCCAATTACCCACTCACACAATTACATATCTCTATATATATATATGTAGGCCCGGCCGTGATATCATACTAGTATATAGCAACCGGCCCTCACCTCGCCTAATGCGCCAACCTCCACCCGCAATGGTAGTAGTAGTATATAGCCGCTCCGTGCGTACTCCCCGCTAGAGGAAAACCCGGCCCCGCACCCCGATCAGCCGATATAGGAAGATACCGAATAATAAATAATATAATATATAATTAAATATTATATAATATATTATATATATATACAGGAATAATTAATATAATTATATACTATAAGATCATAGTAAATAAGAGAATAGATAATATATTATAATATATAATAAATATAGATATAATATAAAGAAATTATATAATATAATAGATATAGAGAAGATATAATATAGATATATATATATATATATATTTATATCATAATATAGATATAAAAAAGACTAGTTCGCATCCCCCTCTCTATAAGCTGAGCTCACTACTCACCGAATAAAAATAATTAGGATGAGTTAGACAGGCCGTAACTAAAAATAGGGATCACTATCCAAAATATAATCCTATAACAGGCTCACTCAAGGTAGAGATAAGAGACATGGGTAGTGAGTACTAGATAGCCTACACACGAAGTAGGTACTCAAGTATATTATAGCTACAACAAGGATGACCTGATGTTCACGTTAACGTTAGTAAAGGGGGAAAAGGTCACCGACTAGCCTATATGAAGAATATATATATTAAGAATATTAGATATATAGAATATATATATATAGATATAATATATAGTAATATATATATGATAATGAAAATAGATAATATAATAATACTATATATAATATATAGTATAGAAATAGATATATGAGAAATAATAGATAGATAATATATTCACTAATCTTATTAATCAATATACTGAAGGTAAATAATGGAGCTAAATATAACAGAAATGAAACAACGACATAGGAGTAAATATCATATACTAGGAATAAAATTAGTAGAGAATATAAGATACACAAACTTTATAACTCCCAATATATGATAAAACTATGCCCTATGATGATGATATATAAATGGAAACAGAAGGGAATATACTATAGACTACTACTAAACGCCTCACTTATACATGAGCGCAAAAATATAATAAACACTAGTAGTATATCAACTTCCCCCTATAGTACTCCCCTACGTAACACGCCTAAATAATAATAAATATAAATAGATAATATATAAATATATTATATATAAATATATATATATATTATACTATATAGTAATATAATAAGATATAATATGATAATAAATATATATATATATATACTATATATTAGTTTAATGTAATATATATTTATATAAGATAATATATATAGTATATATAAGATATAAAATATATTATAAAGGAAAGGAGAAGAAGAGAAGAATATATAGATAATAGTATAAATTATAATATATATAAGATTTAATATAGATACTAGAGATAATAATAATAAAAGAAATATATGATGAACTGAATCTAGTATAATATAAGATAAACAGCCATGGAAAAAAATGAATAATAGATAAAAAACAGTTGGTGATAATGAGATGCCCAAATATTTAGGGGAAAATAGTAAAATGACATAAGTATTAGTAGTATAGGGAAGGAAAAGTACAATAGTATAAATATATAAGTAGCAATTAATCCGAGTTACTTATATATATGAACAGGTAAATGCCATATAGAAGCCAGTAGTTCTCTCCATGAGAGCTAGACAACCGTCTTATCGGCAGAAGACGAACACAATTGTTCCCCAGTTCTCTTATAGTATTTTATTTTTGAAACATCCCAGAAAAAGGAATTTAAACTTTAAATGAAAAGCTCCTTATTATCCACATACTCATATATAACGTAAGTTTTATTTAAGACTGATATGCACAGTGTAATGATTCAATTACATGACCATACTACTCTCACCATTGACTCATTATTCTAGTTTACTCTAGGCCAAAAATTATTATTATCCCAAAATGATTTCTGACTATCCATCAATTAATATATTAATATATAATTATTATATATTAATATTATATGTATTATTATTATTATTGAGAATATATTATTATATTATTATTATTATTATTATTATTTATTAAATAAAATAATTAATTAATCTTAAAATATTATTATATTATATTATATTATAGTAAATTATTATTAGTATAATTATTATTATTATGAAATTATATATATATTATATTAAATGAATTATGATAATTAATTAATTGAATATAATGAATTAAATATATATGAAATAAGAGATAATATGATAAAATTAGAATAATTAATATATGAATTATTAGCATTATAATATTTTTATTATTAATTATATATATTCCCTTAATATTAATTGTAGAATTAATTATTTTATTATATTATAGATATTTATTATTAATTGATTATTATTATTAATATATGTAATTATTATTATTTTATTATTAATGTAATTATTATATTTAATTATTGATTATTATTATTATATAATTAATAGATATATATATATTGATATATAATGAAATGTAATTAATTGTATATTATTAATGTTTATTAAAAAGTGTTATAAGAAGATTTACGAAAACAAGTTTAAATGAAAAGACAGTTGAAGATGAACAATTCATGAAAGATACAGGCAGAAGTGGAAATAAAGAACGCATTTGGCCTGGTGAGAGGGTTCATTTCTAAGAAATTTAAGTAAGTCTTCGTATTTTAATTGCAGGCTTCAAACTGTATATTTATTATTCAATAATAAATTGCTAGATGGAAATTTTTTTATTATATTATAGTAGAATTAATTAAAGAAGATAGATGACTAAAAAATATAAAATAAAATAATTTTCATTTTATTTTTTGTATTTCAATAATATTCAATAAACAATAATGATAATAAGATAATAAGAAAATAAATAATGAATAAAATAATAAAAGAATAATAAATAGTATAATAAATAATTATAATAATAATTATATAAAGAAATACTGAATTTAATTTTTTAATTATTAAAGTAAACAATAATAATAGATAATAATAATAATAATAATATAATAATAATAATAATGAATAATTAATATAATAAATATAATAATAAAAATACATAATAAAGTAATAATAATAATAAATGTAATAATAAAATAATAATAATAATAAATAATTAATTACTAAATAATAGATACTTAAAATAAATAATGAATAAAAATAATATATGAATAATAATAAATAATAATAATAAATAATATAATAATGATAAATTATGAAAGAATAATGAAATAAATAATAATAAACATTGAATGACTAATTTGCTTACCCAAAAATTTTAAGATAGTATAATCAAAAATTAAGATAATATAATAAATAAAGAATACTATTAACACCAACAATATTTACTAGAAATAGAGTATGTAAAACATAACAATAACAATAACAATGAACAAATACACAAAAAACAAAAAAAAAGAAAAAAAAAACAATAAAAATAACATTTAGGAGAAAAGTAAAATCCATATAGATAAAATAGATGTTAAAGAAATAACATAACAATAACAAATAACAAATAAATAAAAGAAATAAATAAATAACAAATAAAAATTAACAAAA
>JABUQX010107350.1:0-27500 GCA_015478945.1 Trachelipus rathkii
GCTCGAGCCCCCTATATATCCGTGTAATATATATAAAGTATATATATATAGTATATAATTATAATAATTATAGTATATATATATTATAATAATACATAATATATATATATTATATATATATAATAAATATTATTATATATATATATATGAAAGTTTTATGTCTTGTGTCTGTATCTTTTCCTAGGTTGATTGCTTTCTTCTGTTTTTCCTTTACTCTCTACTAGATCCATTGGAAGGATTGGAAAAAGAAGAAGGTATTGTGAACAGATTTCCTTTTTCTACAGCTACCGTGTCAACAAAGTTGACAGTAGAAGCGTACACTTTAAAACGTATATACTTTATATATTTTTTACTTTCCTTTTCATGAGTTAAGATTATCTAAGACAGTGCGCTGTTAACGTAAATGGGTAGTGTAGTAAACTATTTTGTGTTACGTATTGGAAATATTGGTGGTGCCGTAATAATGAACGTAATTCACTTAGTGGTAAACTCGTATGGAAGCCCGTAAGAAGTCAGTATAAGAGGGTGCACTTTTTTTGTTAACTGAACACATGTATACGTAGAGTGGTTCTAATAAACGTATTTAAGAGGTGAGTGATAGTTCGAGTGTGGAGGAGACACCACAAATAATAAAGATTCTGATTCGTTAACGTATTAATTAACATAAATAGCATTTTGGCATACATAGTACCGGAAAAGTCACTTTCTTTCCTATTTAATATATACAAGATCCCATCAAACAGAGAACAATTGGGATAAGTTTAACTTTGAGTTGAGTTGTAATCTGTTGCTACCACTGTGTACTTTAAGTGGTACAGACTGAGTTGGGTACGTTTTGCTGCTGATTATGGTTTGTGTTGGTGCGTGACTAGGTGTAAGCAGTAGTGAGTTTCTTGTTGATTGGTTTGGTTGGTGTGTGTACCGTGGTAAGACATGGGAAAGGATGGTGATGGTAGTGGTAGTGATGGTGTGATAGTAGTGAGAAAAAGAGAAAGATGAAGTTAGATATGTAGAAGAAAGGTTGCATAGTCGATTATAGCATGTTATCTGGAGGAGTTGTAACTAATCGATCAAGAAGAAATTGTTCTGAAGGTGGAAGAGTAGTCAATTGTTTCAAAAACTCGCTGTGGTGACAGCTTGACAACCAGCAGGTGAGATTTCTTTGGTTTGTGTGCAAAGCTTATGAAATGTGTGTGGGATGGGGATTGGGAAGTCGTTAGGTAAAAAAAGAAGAGTGGATGAAAGGTATTAAGTATAAGGTGGACGAACGTATGCGAAAAGAAAAACAAAGGATAGTATGTAAGTTATATGTGAATATTTTATATTAAAAGAAGGATGTGAATCATGAAGAGAGTCTGCTAATCGGTAATGAAGTGATTGAGAGGATGGTGTAAGATGTTGGTAAGGTGGATTGGGTGAGGAAATGAAATGTGTTCATACTCCTGGAGGAGAGCAAATTGAGTGAGAATAAAGGCAATGTGTTAGCGTATTGTGGCAAAGGATGAGTGGGTGTTCCGTACGTTTCGTGATGCTCTGATAAATATATGTGAAGGTTTTGGTAGAAAAGGTGAAAACAGAGAGAATAGAAGTGATGTGGCTGAGAGTTGTGAGAAGAGTTTGCTATTCAAGTCAAAGTGGGCGCAGAAGTGAAGAGTGGTTTAATGGTCAATTGTTGAATGTGAAAGATACAAAAATGGTGTAGTGAGTGAATGTAATATTTGTAGGTCGAAATTCATTATGCGTATAGAATGTCCGTCAAGAGGTAGATGGTAGAGGTGTTTATGGTGATAGTAAGGGGAAGGGTAATCAGTAAGTGTCGTTGGTGTTGGTAGGGTAGAGGTAAGGTAGAGTAGATAGAAATTGTAGAAAGTAGTGCAGTGCACAGGTGGTCGTAAAATGTGTTGTGATCCTGATTTCTATGTGAAAGAGTAGAGAATATGAATGAAAGTGTGTGGAAGGAGAATGAGATGGACTTGTGTAGAGGACAAACATTTGTGGAGAGACTGTGATTTGTATGGAGATTATAGTGAGTTGTGTGTCCAGAAGAAAGGAGGTATAAGTGGTGTGAATAAGGTAGATGTGGAGAGTAATATAGTAAGTAGTAAAAGTAGTAATGTTGGTAGACAAGTAGTGGATAGTCTAGGTGATGGTTACAGGTATGGTGGTGTGGGAAGAGGTAAGAGTGTCTATAAAAGTTGTGGTGATGAGTTTTTAGATAGTATGGCTGCGTTTTTGGGTAGAAATCCTGTAATGTATAGTAGTAGTAGTGTTACGGAAATGAACAAGTGATGTGTCATACGTTGTTTGAAGTGAAGGATGAAGGAAAAGAGGAGAACAAGTGTGTGGGAGAAAGTGGTGAAAGTGGTGAAAAGGTAGTAGTGAAGAGTGATGAGGAAAAAGATGTGAGTGGCAATCGTAATGTGGGTAGTAATGGAGATGTAAAAGTAGACAGAGAAAAGGAGGTGTGTGTTGTGGGTGTTGAAATGAAGTGTAGTGATTCAGAGACAGTAGCAGTTGTACAGGAGTAAGATAGTGTTGAAATAAGGTGTGGTGGAGCAAAAATAAAGAAAGTAAAAAGTGGACCTGGAACAGAGAAAGTTGAGCGTAGTGCTAAAGTAAAAGAGTGGATGAGAAAAGGAAAGTGAGAGATATTGTGCTTGGATGAGAGAATGAATAGTAATTTGCCTATGATTGAGAGTGAAGGGGAAGGGTAGAAGATGGTAGAAGTTTATTGATAGGTAGGGTATTATAGGAGATTCAGACTTGTTGATCCAGAGTGAAGTAGTGAGTAAATGTTTAGTGTGTATATGTAGAATATCGTAACAGTATGTGGGGTATTGTGTAATTTAGAGGTGTAGATTTTAGTGCTAGTGTGTCGGGGAGAGTAGTGTTTGGGGTTTGTGTTATTGTTGTAGTAGGTCGTTTAGTAGTAATAGGGTTGTGGTATGCGCCAGGATTATGCGGTACAGTGCATTGGAGTGGTGGTTATATTTTTTGTTGTGGGTGATTTTGGTTGGGTGCGTAGTGTTTGCTGGTGGTATGTTGTGGGTTTTTTTTAATGTAAAGTGTAGTATGTAATATGCTTTGACAGGTGAGGAGAGAAAGGTATAGAGATTGATAAGTTTTATGTTTGTGTCTGTATACTTTTCCTGGTATGTGAGATGCTTTGTGTTTCCCTTTTCCTCTCTTCCTATGGAGTATGTGAAGTGGAAAGAAGAAGATAGTGATGAAGTGGTTTATTTTCTACAGCTAACCGTGTCAAACAGTTGAGTGAAGCGAACTATGTCCTTTGTTCAATTATTATTATATTCTACTTATTCCCTTTCAGTGCTCTCAAGTTCTATAGACGTTCTTATATTTATTCGTGCATATGTATAAATTTTATTGTGTACATATCATATTAGCTGTAATAATTATAGACGTATTTCACTTAGTGGTACACTCGAATGGACCCCCGTAAGGATCAGTAGTTTAGGAGGGTGCACCTTTTCGATACTGGCCAATTATTGTACGTGAGTGGTTACCTTTAAAGGCGTGTAAAACTTTGTGACGGTATAGGTAATACAAATAATTAGTATTGTATATTAACGTTAATTAACAATATATTGGCATACTTAGTACAAAGTAAACCCTTTCTTTTCCCCTTATTTAAAATACTAAGATCAAATCAACAATGAGCAGAGGGTTCAAAGTTTAAAAAAAACTTTTGTTGTTTGTATCTGTATTGCTGCCATGTATTTTATCATAAAATTATATAATTATTATTATAATATAATTATATATTAATTATTATTATAGTTATATAATATAGTATATTAATATATATATATAATAATATATATATATATAAATATATTATATATATATATAGTATGCAGATAGGGATTCGAGCTTTTCTAATTGTAAACATAACCTCAGGGAAATAAATAACATTTGATCTCGGCAAGCAATTTCAACGAATCACTTAAATAAACTATATATTTATTCTAATATATTATAATAACACCTAAGATATTATATAATCTCAACCTTGCAAGTGACGTGATTGACCTTGAATCATGTATTAGTTGACGATAGAAAAGTCAATCCATTTATTTTTTCGGGCATTTTTTCAAAATCAGTTTAAATTTTTTTTATTATACTTTTTAGGGGTTCGAGCCGACGGAGGGACATAGAGGGGACGAAGTCCCTCGCCCCCGGTAGGATCCGTTTTAAAACAGATCTTTCATATTTAATTTAAAGTTGTCGTGTTTTGAATTAGGATTATAAAAAAAAAAATTCAAATTGGCAATTTACCCGCGCCCTCGACTACTCCAGCTTCTTCGTTTTGTCAAAAAACTGTAATTTTTGCCCACTTTTAACATTTAATTTTAAAAAGGTTGTAATAATATTGTTTAAATTCAGGGGTAAAAATGTCTCTGATAATAAATGATATTTAATTTTCGTGTAGCTGTTATAGTTTTTTTTAGTTAATGCCTGGCCTCTTCGGTTGATAGACATATTATATATATAATATATTATAATAAATATTATATATTATATTTTTTATTTTATATATATATATAATATATTTTTTAGTATAGTATGTAATTATATTGTTATATTTACATTTTATTATATACTATAATATACTAAATATTTATTATATATTAATATATATAATATTATAGTAATATATATGTATATATGTCAACGTCTAATGATAAGATAAGAAGTGAAAAAAATTCGCACCTAGACCATATAAGATAAACACTTCTAGGGGGGGGGGCGCTGCTCCCCTCTGACGACGCCCATGCTGAATATTTTTAAATTTGTATTTATTATAACTTTTCATTCAACACAATCTAAAAATAACTAATACAGGAAATTTACCAAATAGAATACATCGTGTTTCCGCTAACACGGAGTCTTTTTCTATCCTTGTACGGAAATCAATCCCTTTTCTCCCGTTCACGCCCTCCAACGCCAACATGAGAGGTCTTTCGACATAAAAGTACATCCTGATTTAAATTGTGTGGTATAGTATAACTAATGTGGATAACTCTTAATAGTGCTTTCTCATTTTTTTCCACAGGTAATATTAATATTTATATTTTTTTTTTATAAATTTTATTTATTTGTTTCTTTCATTCTTTGATGAAATAAATAAAGTTTCCTAAGTTTTTTTAGCATATTTGTTTTATTTGATACTTTGCCCTAAGTAGATGTAGAAATTTATTTTTTTGAGACAAGCGGTATCTTGGCTCTAAATAGCTTGTCCTATATTCAAAGGAAAGAAACTTTGCACCATCATGAATTTTTTTATGTTATAATTAAAAATTTTCTAGATTCTTTTCTTCTTTTTTTAAGTTGAAAGGAATAGGAATTTTTTTTTTGTTATGAAAAGATATTATGACATTTAAAACAGGCATATTTTAAAGAAGGAGATACAGGATGGTATTTATATGATATATTTTAATTTTGATTTGATTAATTTGGTATCTGACAAGTAAATTATTGTAGCTGCATTAATATTTTTTTTTATAATAAGTTAAAATTAAATATACTTGTTAGTTTTTTTTTAAACAGTCGATTTTTTTTTCTTTTTTTGTTATACTATAATAAATAGGACTTTAAAACTGCCCTATTTATGTGTAATCTATCTGCTCCCCCACTCCAATCGCAATTTTTTCCCTCATTAAATAAGTTAAGAAATTTGGGGTTGCGATTTTTAATTTTATTCTTGAATTATATTTTTTTATACTTATAATTAATTTAAAAAATATGGTAAGTTAAAATAATTTGGTTGAGATTGTTAATTTCTTGATTCATATTTTTTTTACACTTATAAATAAGACATTTTAAAACGTATGTATTGGCTACTGCTATATTATTTCTATTCTAATTATATTCCTTATTAATATATGTAGATCCAGATTTGATAATATAATATAAACAAAATTAATAAAAGGAATAGATTATCTAAACTTCGAATGCTCTTCCAAATGCTAAATCCTCAAAAACGAGGCATTGAAAAATCAAAGTAATTTAACAGTTTTTTGCACAACAAAGAGTAGACAAAGAATGATAAACTGCGATGATCCGAACAACGGAAACAGAGACCATATGGGAAAGCCATCAAATTATGTACGCACCAAAAACATCGAGACAAGGTAAAAATTTGTTTATTATGATATAAAAACATCTAAGGTTATTGATGAAAAATTCATAGTAAATTAATAAATGATATAAAAAAGAAAAAGAAACATAATTAAATTATGTAGCTAAAAACTTTTACTACTTTATAGTTTGTTTATTGATATTAAACAACAATACGATTACTTTTAAATCAATGTTGTTTCATTTTCACTAAGGTTTAAATAATAATTTATTTTGAATAATTTTGAATTTTTAAAGATGAATGAAGATGAAATAATTACTTGAAAATCTTTAAGAAATTGGAACAAGAAGAAGTGTGCATAACATATCATCCTAAGGTGCTATAAAATTAAACTATTTTAATGGTGAAATTTATATTGTTTTAGATTGCAGCCATATTGTTGTGGATGATAAAGGAATTAAGCGGCTTTTAAAGCATTTAGCCGTGAAAAATATAGTACCTTGTCGACTCAATTCTCCACTAAATTATTCTTAATGTATGAAACAAATAAAGGCTAAGTAAAAGTATGCATTAGATTCCGTGTAATTTAATTAGCGAAAACATACTCGCTGCTTTCATGAAGCGTTAGATAATTGAGTCCTTATAGTTAGCACGGATTTTTACACTGAATATAAACTTAAAAAATTATATCTGCAAGTTTTTCACAACTTTTCTGAGACTCATACGGAAGTAATATTGGCAAATTCATCATGAATCAACTGCAAACTTGGGTATAACCTAATGAAAAAAGTGGCATATGATTTTAACAGATAATTCAGCCAATGACCAATCAGCAATTTACCAATTCAACTTGACAATTATCTATAATCCAAGTAATAAATAAATGCAATTTGTATTACAACAACTCTTCAAACGTTAAGAGTCGTCGGTGTTGATGATAGTATACTCTCTCCAAAAACGGGGTTTTGTCTGTGAGAGGTGGCAAAAATTTAAAGAAAGTTCATAAAGTCAACTACTTTTCCCAGAGCATCAAATGATGCAGTCCGATACCAATATGGATATTCCAAATATTAATATATTATTATTTATTAAGATTTGTGAACAGGATTATGAAAGTTTCATATTCATTTAGAAATCATTGCAAATTTAAAAAACTATATGCATAAATCTAGAAGTGATAAATCTGGTATGCTGCAACAATTTGAAAAAGTCCAAAAAGAACATGAGTGCAGATGACTCATCTATAATACAGATAATACATTTATGTCGGTAAATGAGATTTTTCACAATTGCTGGTAAATTTATGCAACTGGATTAAAAAACTGTTTGTGATGAGCTAAAAACAGACTTTAAAACTCGCTTTCAGAATATAAGGAGAATGATAATTTAAAGATTGCTATGATGCTTGACAACGTTATCAATTCAATTTTGATTGATAAAACGATGAAAGTGGTATGATAAGTTATTTTATCAGAGTACCTTCAAATTTATCTAACATCTCCTAATAAAAGACTAGAAGTTAATAACCGAAACAATGACAGTGACTCAGATTCAGAAGGATCATTTTCACCTGCTGCATCAGATTCAAAGTCATGCAAAAAAAGGAAATATTAATGAATATGGTACATTTACAGATTCTACTATAAAAATGTAGCAAATGACGAAATAACTGCTACAGACGGGCAAAGGAAGCTAGAAAAGACTGATAAATCAAAAACATGAAGAAATGGTAAGAAAAAGTTGTATTTGTTTCATTATTCCTTATTTTATTATTCCTATTTCTTAAATTTTATAATAATATATTATTATATATTATTATATACTATATATATATATATAATATATATATATATATATAATATATTATATTATAATATATATATAAATTAATATATATTATATATATATATAATATATATATTAATTTCATATTAAGGTTCACAAGGATGATCAATTTTGGATTTTCGTTATTCTTGATTTCATAATTTTTAATATATAGTATAAATATATTACATATTACATAATTATATATATATATATATATTATATTAATACTTATATATAATATATAATATATATATATATATATATATTATAATAGTATATATTATATATATTAGATTTTTAATAATTATGTCAGCATGATGAAGATTAAACTCTACTAAGCCTCAACATATTAATAAAGAATGTCACTTACAAATGGGGGTGCATACAACTATATTGTGCGAATAAAGAACAACCTGCGGATTAGGAACATTTTCCGAAATTTATGCGCACACATCATCATCAGTAATAGACGAGGAAGATTCAGCACAACTGGAAACATTTTTAATGCTAAAAAGTGAAAAAAATTGATTACGGAGATGAGAGGAAAGCATTTTCTCAATTATATATATGTGTGTTTTTATTGATTTAATATTTAAAACAGTGGTGATATTATTATTATGGTAGCTTATATTTTTTATTATACTGTACAATAACTGAGAAAACTAATATAGCGAGCTTCGATCGGACACCCTACAAGTTTAAATACAAACTTTCGGCTCTATCGAGTAATCTGACCACAACTAATAATCCTCAATTAATCTCTTCTCACTACGCTATCCTGATCCTATGCGATTTTTCTGGCACTTTGTAGGGCCGATTGGGGCGTTGCTTCTACGCTAGCTGTAATTGGAATGACTGCTGATCTGGTGACTGCTCGCTTCTGTCGATAGGTAGGAAGCTTAATCGGTTGATGGGATAGCAGGTTCATCTTCATCGACAATCTGTTCTCTCTCTACAAATCTTCAATTTTGTTGTCTCTGGACATCCCAGCTAAAGACAGTGCGTATCGGGTGGGAACAATCTAGTTCTTCTATTCACTCTTGCTATTTATTCAGTCTAGAATGTTGTCAGATACTTTCGTCGAGCGAACGGGCTTTCAGTCAACGAAAGTGGCTAACCCTTCCTTGTTCTATACTGATCAAAATTTTCTGGCCTTTGTAAGACATCTCTACAAAAACTTGTAAATCTGTCTCCTCTTTATTCGGTATTGAAATGGTTTGTCTTGCTAATTTTGCCAACTGAAAAGGCCAATTCTTTGACTACACCTAAACGATTCTGGATTGAACCTCTTCCTTCTACTAAATAGACTTCTGAAATGCTTGCCTGTGATTAACATTTGATTCGGGTGCATGGCTCTGAAATCCTATGAGATTAGGAAAGCCGGGTGGACCCGGAAGGTAATTTCTCCTCCGATTTTAGAGGGAGTGTGCTTCCGTAGCTGAACCGCCCTCGTTCAATATATAATTCTAATGTCTCAGATAACAATAATATCCTCAGCTGTTGGATGCAAGCAATGTCCAACTATATTCGAAAAAGGAAGCATGCTCTGATGGCTTCAATAATCTGCCCTAATTATGCTCTCACTGTATTCTATCTAAGGTCTTTGAACTCATTTAACTTCATTTAGATACTGGAATCTCAATTCACTTTCTTCGATCGCATGAGCGGCTTTCGGGCGTCGAGATCTCTGGGTGATGATACTAATTTTACATAACGATTTATGTTTTCCGTCCTTAGGAATAAGGGAGACTTTCGTGTGGCTCTGACATATCCACATTTGATGGGTCGGATCAACTGCTCCTTGCTCTTCCAAGTCCCTCCTTCTCTTGCTTACTTAGGTCTAGTTTTTAAATCGCTCAATATCGAATGTTGTTGATGAGGGCAACTTCTTTCTTTTCTATCAATAGTGTGTTCCTTCAGGGTTCGTCTTATCTCTACTTTCATTAATCTTCCCACTGATACAACTCTAACCTATCCACTCGTATGCCGATACCTACCCTTCATTCTTCAACGCATTTAATCCTGCCTTCCTACTTTAACTTCTAGAATGCTTCTCTTTAATCTTTCGAATTTACATCCGATGATACTGATAGAATTATTCCGGGTGGGTTCTCTCAACCTTATGATTGCAATTCTAAAAGACCAACCTTCTACAATCTTCCCTCTCTAAGATCATCGATTCTAAACTTTCCTATCTACTTTCACGACGGTTTCTCGGCTCTCTGTTAAATATGAACAATCTTGGTTACCATAAAAACAATAAAAAAGATGTATTTGAAACTCACATCAATCACAATTCGACTGGCTAAAAGAAACTGGAGTTAGTTAGATGCGGGACTTTTTTTCTCTCTTCCTCATGATGTTCCAGCTATACAATATGGGCCTCAATCCGCCCTCATATGGATTGCGCTATCTATATTGGTGGGAGGGGAAGCTGTCGGCTTTTGGATAGGGTGATGTCAAAGCAAAAGGTTATAAATCTGTCTAGCAACTTTCAGTCACTTGACACCTGCTATTTCTTTGGGCGCGATGTTGTGCTATTATTCTTTTATAAGTGGTAACCGCAGGCAGGTTAGCTACGAGGTAAACTTATCACTCGCGTACCACTACACTTTACGAGCCCTCGTAGCACAAAGGGTGCTTGTGCAGCGCATGATTTTGATTTGATATGGTAATCAGGCTAGTTGCAGTCGGTGCTTCCTTCTTTCTGCACCATCTTTTTGTGAATTCTCTTCCACTCTGGGTTTCTGCTGTTTAATCTCTCTCACTTTTAAACTTTGTTTGCGTCTGTGTCATCTGCGTAATTTACGTTGTTGATGAATAATAGGGGTTGCAAATCCCTCCTTGAATGAGGCTCTGCCCGTGAGCGGTGGTGACAACTGTAAAAAAAAAAATAAAAAAAAATATAAGGGTAAGGAACATTTAAAAGTAGAAAGAAATAGGAAAAGTATTAAAATGCCAGCTGAGAATAAAATACCACTTTAAATAGTTACAAATTACAAGTTTTATAATTAAAAAAATTAAAAAAAAACTATTTTACGCCGTAAGAGGTGGGAAGGCATCAAGTTTACTAACAACTAATTTTCTATGAGCATGAGAAATATAACCTTTAATTCTGCCTTCATATATCATATTTGCAATTATACATTCCGTTTCGTCAATGTCAACATCAGGCACTTCCATCCACTTCATTGCTTGCAGGAATGAACTAATGTCTATCTGATGATTCCCTTTGATCATATACCTACGTAGAGAAGAAAATAATAAATTAAGAAAGATACTAAGAAGAGGTATTAAATATTAAAATTAGTAAAATTTAATAAACCATTGGAGGACAAGTATTCTCTCTAAAGCAATTCGAGAAGGAAATAAACGCTTAAAACTTGATGACAAATTCAATAGCGGTCGACCGGATATCACTTTCCAATATCCGTGGATACAGCTAGTTTCTAGTACCAATAGTTTATCAAAAGGTAACTAATATTTTTTAAGATACTAAAAACATTTAAGTAAAAAATATATCATTTATTAATTAATCGTAATTATTATCATAGGAGCGAGAGTGATGGAGAATTTGGGATTGTGCCCACAGATGTATTGCGAGAAGATGCTTCCAGGGAAAGGTTGCCTTTCTGTGATGTCAATGGTATTATGGTTGTGGGATCCATGGTAGATTCCATCAGTCATCATCGAAAGAGGTCTACGATGGAGGTTTTGGGGAAATACTCAGGGATTTCCATGGGTTCTGGTTCTGTGCAGGGCTGCGGAGCCGGGAGCCGGAGCCGTGAAGCCGCAAGGTTTTGGGTGGAGCCGGAGCCGGAGGCGAAACTTTTTGAGGGACTGGAAGCGGAGCCGGAGCTGAGGCGAAAAGTTTTGGGGATCTGCGGAGTCGAGAGGCGAAATTTGTAGGGGAACTGGGCGGGTCGAGCCGCTAAAAAGAGGACTGCTCTTCGCTCCGGAATATACGAATTAGTAATATTAAATTTTTTGTACTATAAATAATAAATATATAGTCAGTATATATAAGTATATATGATTATAATATATTATATATATTATATATATATATATTATTATATATATATATAAAAAATAATATTAATATATTATAATATAAGAATTGCATAATAATATTATTTAAATAATTGACTTAGATCACTTCCCATTCTTATATTCCAATATTTTCAATTATATATATATTATTAATATATACTGTATATATATATATAATTATATATATTATATAATATACTATATATTAATTATTATATATATATATAAATCTATAAATATTATATATAATTTATAATATAATATAATATTATAAAATATATTCTCTTTTTCAGAATTGAATAGTAATTCAAGTATTCAATAATAATAAATGTTCCGAACTTGGAAAACATAAAAGATAAAAGTTAAATAATATTTAAAGAAAAATATGTGTCATCTTAGGAGAAATATCCCTAAGAATGAGGATTATATTAATGACGCATGGAGTTAGATAAAAATATTCATTTTTGCAATATGGAAAATGAGTTAATACAGTGATGGAAACAGTCAGTCGAATCATGCACAAAAGAGTTAATAAATACGAGTTTACTCATGGGGGTCAATACGATCTATGGATCTTAAATTAATGAGACATTTAAAACGCTATATGCCAGACATTGCTGCATTGGTTAAAAAGAAGGTACATAAAAGGCTAATTAGAGATAAACTTTGTATAAAAACTCACAGATCTAAAGTGAAACTTTTCAGTGCTATAAGTTGTTCTTGTCATGTTAAGTGACAATTCAAAATATAATAATTTTAATGGTGTGTTAAAGATATGAACATTAGTTTTCTTTGCATGTACCTGATATTAAAGCAACTGTGTGAGACTGGCTTAGATGGATCTTCAGATAGGAAAAATATATGTAAAATAGTTCTAGAAGATAAAATAAACAATAAAATAAGCTTAAAAATTGCATAAAGGGAGGCTTTGTGCATTTAAAAATGATATTACACATGGGCAATAGCTAAAATTATTTTGTCAATAATTTTATATATGTGGTCGAAGATAAAAGCAATAATGCAATATTCTAAAAGTTAGCAAGTAAAAAGAAAAAAATACTTCCACAATTTCAGCGAATATAGCAAGAATTTGTTACTGAATTTTATAAAGATTCGAAATAAAAAGACATAATATAGATTAGTAAGGATAACGCATCAAACATATCCGTACGTTGAAAAATTAATTAGGACAATGAGGGTGAGGAATGGGAACTGGTAAATGTGATACTGATTTTATTGAATGTCAATACGAAGAAGAATAGTGTTCTAGAAGCAAAAGGAAATACTATGAAAATTTAATTTTCGATAACGTTAACATGCCATGAGATGTGTAGTTCAAACTTTATAGTTAGCAGTGCGGTGATGGTTTTCCACATACTACAATAGAGCATATAATATAAGTACAGGGCGAGACTAAATCAGCAAAAGCAGCACGTACTCCAAAATTATGAAGTTTCTAAAGATCAAGCAGCAAAGTGCAATTAATAAGATAAAGATAGGAAGTACTGTCTTAATGCTTAAAAGGCTCTGCATACTAAAATATAGATAGTAGTATGATGGCTGCCCGGTATAACTTTCTGAACTTTTCTATCTCCGCAGACAGTGGGAAAAATCTGAACACCGAAGTATTAGTTAAAACAACTATATTTTAAAAAAAAATATTTCTTCAATTGATTTTAAACGGGAAAAAGTAGGAGGAAAATCTCTTTTTCAAATGAGAAAAAAATTCATGAAAAGAAAACAATGTTAACTGAAATTAAATATTTTTGTCGACAATTTTGTTTAGAATCTCCAGAATGAAGATCTGAATATTAAAGCTAGTGTTCTTTGCGACTAGAAACTTTAAAATGAATACCGCACGACCAGAAATCTGGGCGGAGTCAGATAGTTTAGTCAGTTTCAGGATATCCTTTGTAGATATTTGTAGGATGTAAGATTAGAAGAATCAATTTAGCCAGATAAAGGGAATAATTGAAGATGCAGAAAAAGCGATAGAAAAACTAAAAAACAATTACTAAAGTAAAAGACATCACCTTAAATCTTCTGATAAAATAAAGGTAGATTCATAAGTCCTAACACCTGAAATTGAACAAGCAATTAAACAACCAGTTAAAGAGGCATCAATTGCTATCCTAAATTTTGCAAGATGCGCTGCACAATTACATGCTTTGCTCTAATTCAAGGAATGTGAGAGTTATTTTCTGGTAAAATATAAAATAAGATCTAAAGGACATCGTAAAGGAGATTTTAACTTGATGGTGTTATTTTAAAAAATGTTTTGAATAAATATATAATAGTGGTTTCTGACAAGAGAAAATTATTTTAAAAGTTAGGAAGAAAGTGAATTATATATATATATATATATACATATATAATATATTATTATATTATATTATATTATAATTATATATTATAATAGATAATATAGTATAATATGAGGCGAGAGGAAATACGACCTGGGATAACCAAGTGTCCTGACGGTGAGGTCCGTTCTCCGCTCTATCTTGGAAAATATGAAGTTGGAAGAATTATTTGTTTCACGAAGTCAAGTAATAAGTGGATTACGTCAAGATTTAGTGGTTTGTGATTTCAAAGATAGTGGCTTGAGAGGTCTATCAGCACAGCAACACCTACTCATCCGGGGTAATACGGAGAGATTAGATTTCTTCTCACGTAAACGGAGGAAGTTTATTTCTTCAGGACTCGTAAGGACTGCGATTTGAATATTCGAGAGGAATTGTGAATATTGAATAATAAGATGTTTGAGATCCTCTAATTTAAATAAAAGAAAAAAGATGTAAGATATTTATTTTTTTGTTTCCCGAGCTTTTCTCGAAGATTAAATATGCCGATATTGGGAAGTTCGAGAAGATTAACGTTTTCCGAAGTTCTGAAGATTAACTTCGATAGGGTTCAAAGATAAGAATAACAATACCGAAAAAACATAAATATGAAGATAGTGAAACTCGCTCATAGAAAAAGTGTTATTAGCTAGCTAAAATGCATCAGGAATAAGGGTGGGTAGGTTACGAAAAGTTAATGTTACCACATCTACCCCAACAATATTATAAATAAAAGATTATGATTAAATAGAATAAGTTAATACACCTTGGAGAGCAAATTAAAGGTTCCAAGGTGTAAATATGTACACCGAGCCAACAGACAGCTCATAGGATCAGAATCGAGAGTGGAAACGCAGAGCTTCCAATATTTGCTCATGCATAAAATCAAGGGAATGGAAAATCCAGACTCAACAATTGTGATTAAATGATGACTTAACTGAATTGACTTTGGGATGGTTCCAAGTTGAAAAGATAGATTTTAAAATAATCATACTGTGATGAATAGATGACGGAAAAGAATCAGAATCCCAGACGCGACACTTGGCACAGATGAGCAAGATTCGGAAGTAATAAAACGTCGAAACAAACATTCACGAAGAAAGACTCAGGAATGAATCTCAGCCTTAGATCGCACATAGAGAAGGAATTCAGAGAATACAAGATATGAATTATGATGAAGGATTTAAGTATGAATATCAAGAACGGAACGTAGCCAGAATAAGAACTCTTGAAAGGATCAGGAAATGAATCCCAAGGTTGAAGAAAAATTTCAAGTGATCCCAAACATAACGATATAAATCAATCACACATTAAGACAGACTGAAGGTCAGGATGAATCCCTAAGATTTTGAACCTGTAAATATCACAATTAATGGTTATTTTATACTATAATGTTTTGTAGCATATGCAGTTAAAAGAAGTCACATATATCTATTCTACTAAGGAAACATAACCTATATATCCAAGAGGGGTATTATTTCTTAAATGGGTGACAATGAAGTCAATGAATTGACTAGCCGGTCGTGTTTAAAAATAATCGTTTGTCCTTCCAAAATTCACTTTATACAATTTAACAGTTATCTAAAATTGTTTGTGTTGTGTGGTTTGGTGTGTGTTGGTTGTTTTGGGTTTTGGGTGTGTGGTTTGTGGGTGTTGTTTTTGTGTGTGTGTGTGTTGTGTAATTGCAGCACTGACCTCTGAGACGGCTATATAAGAGCTTATCAAACTTCTTTGTGTATAAAATTAACACAATTAATATTTTTGTTTATTACTGTGCTTCCTATTGCTAAGGTAATCCATTAAGATTTATTTAATATCATTCATATGTATTTGATTATAAAAGTACTAAAAAAAGTATAATAATAATGATCTATAAATGTTATAAGGGTTTTCAATAATTGAATACATATATATAAATATACAAAGCAAAGCTGATAGAAATGGTAAAACAATTCAAGCTGTAACTATGATAAAAAAACTTTCGAAGAATAACAACACAGAACCTAGAATATAGCGGAATTTGCCAGATTGACACACATGGATCATGATCAATATCTCACCTTATATCCTCCCTAACTAAATCTAAACCCACCACCATCAGTTTTCCAAACGTCGTTCGATAGAAAGTACGGAGTGAAGAGAGCAATAGAGACATCATAAAACATAGCGCGCAATGGAAAGATAACTAGACTCTCTACAAGTCAACCGATATTCTCCAGATCAGAGTGATTTCCTTTTAAATATTATATCTTCAATTTCATGTTTATTCTTTCATAAAATTTAACTATTATGTCTTATAGGGATCTTATAGAATAACGGTCTTCTAACACAAAGATAAAATAAAGTTTAAAGGGCGTTCTGTGTTGATTGATAATTCCAAACAGAAGAATAATTAAAATGTTACATGTTGTTGATAGGATAGATATGAAGGGTGACAATAGGTAATCCTTAACAATCTGTTATTTTCACATCGATTTATTCGACCTATCTGTAACGGTAGTTAACTTGATCTTGTCCAATTAGTAATATCTTCTTTATATAGAAGAATCTGATTTGTACAAATTTCCAACTTGTAGATGACATTTTCCTCATCTTATTCGCATCTGATATACACGAGATCCGTTCAAATGACCTTCTTGGCCTACTATTCGAGCTAAGCCTGAAGAATGTTGTTCTTTGTTTTGTGACACATGACATATTCTTTCCAAAGGGATGTATTGGTACAACTGTTAACCAAGGTCACCTTCTTCAGTAGCCCCAGTTAAATTTTTCAAAGATCATGTTATATTTAGTGATGAACACAAGTTACGCAACACGCATATGGTGCGGCCTGACAAATCAGTCTTTATGTGTAATATTCGCGATAGATTCCTCGAATTAATGGCAAGCAGAATACTGATCGTATCTGTCCTGATACCATCTGGCTACGACAGAGAGTTTTTCTCGGGATTCTTGTACTAGTAGAAGCTCTAATACCTGAAAAACATCAAAGATCCGAGTTTATGAGTCTGGAGGATTTTCCTATTATAAAAAAAACATGTAGATTTATATATCTTAGTTCTAAGATTAATTAATTTTTATCATATAATAACTGTCCGGAAGCGAAAAAATGACGTAGAGTAAACTAAGTCATTTTCACTCATATTTCTCAACTGCACTTATTGATTTGGGAAATCAGAAGTACAAATTATTATTGAGAAACTGACGAGTCATAATAAAAAAAAACACAATTTAATTATATAGAAAATTTAAAAATTTGTATCTTTAAAAATAAAGTATAACATCAGAATAATAAGTGACTTTGGAAAGTCGGTGGTTGTTATTCACGAAACACACACTCAAGACTATTGAACATTTTATTTATTTTCTTATTATAGTTATATTTCGAATAAGAAAACAATACTAGGAAGTCTATTTCCTGAATTCTTTTATTATGTCTGCTTATAGACTTATGAAATCAACACTTCAGTTGGCCAATTAATTTAGAAAGAGAGGAGTCTTACTATTCAGTTTAGATTGATTCAAGAAAATCGGATTATCATCCTTCAGGAGACGACAATCGTAAATAAGTTTTAAGCTCTCGGACAAAACCATTATTTGAATGACGAGTATCAGTTGAACAGACGTTCTGTTAATCTAATAATAGTGTAAATCTTAATATATATATTAGGAGCTCAATACATATATCTATATATTATTATATCGTTTTGCCTCCTCCTCATTATTTATCATGATCTATACTATACTTATATGCATTTGTTTGATAAATGTATACTATACTAGACAGTCATTATAGATATTTATATAATATATGCTATTTACCATTTTGGTTAAAATAACTGAGGAAATTCTATACACAAGAACTTATTATTTTTTAGTTTAATTGATTTAATTTTTAGTACTGCCAAGCATACAAGAAGAATAAAGACACTCAATAGATCAATTTTTAACAGAATCAGGTACAGTCAGGAGAGGTTTTCGTCCCTAGTTTAAAAGTGTTTTGACGATAAGGGCCCACTAGAAAGCATAATCATTCAAAACCGCTTCATAGTGAAAGATTTATAGAAAATAGTTAGAAGAGTAGTTACTTAATAATTTAAGAAAGTTGTAATAAGATTTTTTTTCAGATAACTTATCAGAACTATGTACTGAAATTATTGTTTATCTAGTATTTAAATTTACGTCTCAAGACCTAGGTTAAGATAGAAGTTTCATTTTCTAAACAAAATGAAACAAAGCAACTTTTTATCTCCCAGCTATTTACTTGTATCAGAACACAAGTGATGGTCATTTTATAACCCGAGACCAGGTTAATAAGACTGGTTTTCTATGAGTAACATACTCACTTGAATTGACGACATACAATTGGGAATCTGGAACTGATCCTCTACTCTATGGAGGAGTAATAATCCAATTTGCATTTCTCCAAGATTTCTATATGTTGGAAAAGGTCAAACTATTATCTCAATGGACTGGTGGGATCACCAAACACATCTCCATATCTATTTGAAAGTGGAATTCCTAGTTCCGAGACGGAAAGAAACCATTCAGCCGAAGGGATATAAATATGAAAGAAATTTGATATTTGGGAAATAAACCATAAAATTCAGTCCTTTGAGAGTGGAAGAAATATCTGAGATCAAAAATGTTTGCAAGTGTTCCGGACAATTCACCCACAACACTCTCTCCGACAGATACAATCCTCAGAAGAGACTAGAGGAGAATAGTTTAGTCTTTCCATAAAAAAGGAGGATGATTCGTTAGACTAACGCAGTATGCCTTCCAGATAGGACTTTCCAACTGTGGTATGCTTGGAATATAAAGGTGTTCATTTTCGATTAGTGTACCCTTGAGAGAAAGATGAAGAGGGTATATTTAAATCTAATAGGTATTGCATTATAGAATATACATAATCATGATAATTAAACTAGGGATATTCTCGAGCATTGGATTTACCCGCCAGGGTAATACCATGATATAGAGAACAAAGTAAGGATATTTATTAATCTATCTGCTGGATTAAAAACTAGAATCGGATCGTTTAGTAAACTAGAATGAATAGAATTTGATTGTCGATAGGAAGTAGCTTGATAATAGGAAATTTGACGAAGGAGGGGAAATTTAACCGCTTTGTGACCAGGCATTCGTAAGACTTCGGAAGATAATTGAGGAATAAACTCCTCCAAACTCAGATTGAGGTTTTCTCCCGGATCCCAAGCAGTTGGCTCTATCACAGGAGTTAAAATCTGTATGAAATATATTCCACTTACAGAGATATAGGATAAAGTTATAGAATCCTTCAAAATCAGCTTCTCCTCCCAGGGAATACGGCATAGTGAACAATAAAGGTATCAGCATGGACTTCCTGACTTATAAGAATTACTGAATCAGTCTCAGACCGAAGGTCGATGGATCAGGAGAATTTTCATCCTCCCTCCTAGCAACTTACCCTCAGTCGAAGAAAATGCAATCACTAATTTCCTATATTTTTAGTCGGTATTTTTCGAATAGCAGGAATCCAATCAATTTCCTAAGTGGAGAAAATATGGGACTGTTGAGATCTACTGGGGGGATTAGTTTTTCTTCGTATGGACATATACCTCCTATTCGGTTCAAGTACCAAAGTTAATGGCCCTTCCCACCTATATATGTAATTTGAGCAGGTTACTTGGCCCAGATTTATATTTATCTATACGAGATACTATTTGACCCACTTAAAAGGTTTTAAATTGAACACTTAATCGTAATTTGGGGAAAAGTGTGCACTGGAGCATGAGCTTTTTGTAGTAAATAATCAAAAGGTGACATGTCCCTGAATGAAAAGATATACAATTATAAATTAAAATAGAGGAATGGACAATTCTTCATCAAGTAGCAGGTGCTCATAATAACATGTCAGTAGTATGAATTTAAACTTCGATTAAAATCGCTCGAGACACAGTTACTCGAGGATGAAGTGAGATATTCTCACATGTTTAATGTTGTGTTTGTTCAAGAATTTGTTGGAATAATCTGGAAAAATTAACTGAGGTTGAACAACCGATGAACTTTAGGAAGGAAAGGGAGAACTTGGTGCTCCAGTTTCCTAGATACGGTCAAGCGGACTTGTCGGCATGGGACTACAGCAGCCATTTAAGGAATACTGATTACAATTAAATATCAGCGTATTTATTTCTAAAGTTTTTGGATTGCATCAATCCATGGCACATTAAATCGAAGGATGTTGGCCAGAGATATCAACATGGGTGAAGGTTTACAATTGAAGAAAATTTTTCTGCATCTGCAAACAGGCAGAACGAATACATGGAAATTAAACCTGATTGATCCAAGGAAGCAAGAAATGTATGTATAACTCAACTGCAATGCACATTTTCGAATAGTATGGGTCACAGGATCATAGGGTCCAGAACTATGTGCATAGTAAGTCAAAAAATTGCATATAACAATTCCGGACGATAGTTTCGGTAAGTAAAAGATGTATTTTCAAAAACAATTTGTTTAGAATGACTTTTGTAGGGTTTAGGAACTTGTTGCCAATTTATATTGCTTAATAATCTCCTAAATCTTCAATAAATATCTGAAGAGTAGATCAATTATATTGATCAGAGATAACATAGTATCAGTTAAATTAAGTATTAGACGTGGAACTTATATAACGACACGTTTTCCACCTGTTATAAGTAATTAGAGGACTTTAAATTGGACTTGGTACAAGTTGATATGCTACCACAGTCAATTTTTTCCTTTGCAGATGAGAGTCAGTTGTTTTGGGACATATCGAGGTATTATAGTGTATTTTTACCTAAAGGGAAAGTAACCAAGTATAACAATGGGTTACTTCTAACTATGTATTCCTGGTGGACTAATGAAGTAAAACTCGGAAGGCATGAGATTAAAACCATATTAAAACACAGATTATAATTACATAGTGAACATTAGGAATTCGTATCTCTATTTCCAAACCACTGATGGCTTTACCCTATGTCTTCGAAGCCAAAGCTCTTTTGAAAACCTAGAAAGGAAAAATCTCGGAGCTATATTATCAGCCACTATCTAAAGGCATCAAAATGGGAGCATACTGATCATAGCCATTTTGACAACGACGAATCAAGTCTATATCAGCTCACAAGTTAAAATAGACGACATGTGTTTCATTAGATAGGAATAAGGTTTAATGTGAGAATATCTTATCATGAGTATCCAATAAATTAATTAGAGGATATCGCAGTTTCTTTACAGAGTCATTATCCAAGTCCTTTTCCAATATTGACTCATCTCTGTGGGGACTAGTCATTTAACTGATTGACGGGACGAGCTTCCATGAAACCCCTTTGCAACACTCCTCAATAAGTGAGAACACGTTACAGTTTCTACAACGGGTCCAGAAATGGCCGTTGGGAATGCGCTTCTCAGTTGGTTTAGTCCAGAATTTATTTCTGACGCTTAACAGGGAATGATCGCCGAGATAGACTTTTATTCACAGACGTTGAGTATTCATCTAAGGAGGAGTTTCGTTGTTGAATCACTTGATAGGTGGAGGGTGCGTTGAGAGCACTCATTCCAGTGCTGGGGAACTCTAACAAAAGGACAGACACTTATCCGGTATTTACGGAATGATGGAGGAGAGTTTCCTATGCACGGCATTCGTATTTGAATGCGTTTCTTTATGTAGTCAGACTCCCAAAGTAACTTATAAGACTTGGCTGCATTTCGTGTACTCGGGTTTTCACAGTAGTCAACAAGAATATTCATTTCCGGATTCTGATTCGAACGACCCTTTGTCGATCTGCATTACGATCAATCTGAGTTCTGGAAGCGCGTCATTGTACTTAGTGTGAATTCCGAACATTTAGTAAGAAAATACGACATCGTATATTAAACTTCCGGAGGATACGTGGCCAAGAATAGAAAGAGATGGATTTATGAGGTTAATTGAGATTAGGTTTGCGCTGTTAATACTTCTTAACACAACAAGTCATCCAGGGAGTGCAGCATTGATCTGAATTACGTGACTCAAAGATTCGTTAGTACCACTCCTGGTTGTCAGTTCGGATAAGTTGATGGTCGACCACTCAAAATGGATTGTTATGGGGACATTGAATTGGGAAAGGCAGTTGTTATTGCTAGTTAAAGAGGTCCGCTCAAATTCACATAATTTCATGGTAGCTCTACTATATCATGAGATACACGTACCAGCGAGTCTATAATTCATTATCGTTGAATACTAGACTAGAAACTAGGAATATAATGACATAAGGAGTGACAAAACTACATAAGAAAAGTCCATAATATCTAAGTGAAGATCTTTGATCTCTCATATCATACACCGGGATAATTTAGCTTCGACTATGCTAAGAGGGCGCTTCGTAGTTGAGGCGTCGAAGGGGACCGAACATTTTAATGCTCTGTTGGGTATACGGTGAGACGCATGATACTTCTGTTTCGTGTATTCTTCTTCTTTCGTTCTCATGCACATAACCCAAACAAAATATTATCCGTAGGAGAAGTTTAGCACAGTTGTCTTTGAATGAATTATGTATAAATGTTGCAAGAATTTCCTTCAGCGTCGGCCAGCAGTCGTTAAACATTGGTGAGGGCCAATTAGAGTAGTTTAAGCTACAATAGCCTCAAAATCAGCCAGGTAGACATAGAGATTTGATTTCACGATCGGTATTAAACTTTCCAGGATCCACAACCTAAGTTCTGAGAGTTCTTTGAGTAACTGAAAGTAAAAGCACATCAATGCTTCTCAGCATGTAAAGTCTCTTTATGTGTGGTCTGAAATACAGTGAAGTGTGATCCCGTCGGCAGGATACGACACATAGGCATCGTTGCAAATGACCAGTGTAATAAATACAAAATACACTGAGAGTCAGTCGAAACATTGGTGCTTTCTTGGATTTGATTGATAGGGAAATTTGTTCTCAATTTGAGGCTGTAGTATATATATACTATTCTCGAAAAGTAGCTCCTCTGAAGGAGTAGTGGGAAGAAGGAACTCTATTGTCTATGCCATATCGGAAGTCTAAAGAGAGCTCTAGGATTGTGAAGTAATTGACTGGGTATGAATCAACGATGATATGGGTTTTATGGAAAGAAGTTGAGGTTTTAGAAATGAAAGTAACCGATTTCCATAAGAATTAGGAATTAGGATCGGGGCATATCTTTTGGAGGTGTAGATAGGATTAGGATAAAGATTATGGGATTAGAAAAGATTTGATTTCTAGATTTTACATAACTAGGTGAGATATGTAGAAAAGGCATTTGAATACGGGTTGAGATTGGGAACTAGAGAAGGTTTATACCCTTACAGATATTAGAAAGAAGTGGTATCTTTTTAGGACATAGCACATAATGGTGAAATCGATTAAGGTGGAATACATTACACTTGAATCATGAAGTTTTGTTCAAACTACGCTGTATAGCTTACTTGATCAAATTGGCGTCTCATTAAACCTCGCTTTTAATGACAGTTCGTTAATAAAAGGTAATCATTCTCAACTCAAGTGAAAGGTTTGGTACAGAGTAGGAGCTAAAGACATAATCATAGAGGTAGGATCAGAAGTTGACAACCTTTCCTGTTCTCATATTTTCTTTTTTTTTTTTCTTTTTTTTTTTCGTTTCCACATTCATTCCTCATTATTTTTATTTAGATCATCACGTAGAAACTTTTGCTCAGTGTGATCTAATGCGAACAGCTTGCAAGAGAGATGGATGAAGTCCACAGCTTCTGGCTAATCAGCATCATATTCTCGAGCAAGTCTTTTGGTTGAGGTTTTTCTGACAATTTTCTTTTGTAAGTTCAAAAAGTAGAATATCAAGTATTGAGGTATTTACTACTAATCTCTGATACTGTCCATATATAATACAAGGAAGATAGATATTTCTTTGAAAGAACTGAAGAGAAATCGATGTTTTTTAAAAAATAGATATGAATATTGAATGTAGAAGCGAGTAGTCCATCATAGTGCAACGCAGACAGCGCAGAAATTAAACAGAGTCGTTGGATATATGTGCCACATATTTATTTATGCGCGGAGAGGAAATAGCTGGGATCAACAGTGTTTTCACCGCGGTGAGAGTAATCTCTCCGATGTTTCTGAAAGATGAAATATCAAGGAAGAATTGAATTTCTGGAAGTCAAAGTAACTAGGGATTACGTCAAGTTTAGGTTTGTGTGTTCGAAGAAGATAGTGGTTTTTGAAGGTCTAGTCGACAACGAACACCTAATCATCATCCGAGGTAGATACGGAGCACTAGATTAGATTTCTCTGTAACAGAGGAAGTTGTCTTCAGAGATACCGGTCGCTCCTGCTGACTGAAATGACTTTCGAGAGGATTGTTGAACTTTGATATGAAAAATGTTGAATAAATCTAGATTTACCTTTAAAGGTAAGATGTAGAATTATTTAGCTCGTTCCCGAGAATCTTATATCGATAGATTACCGATAGAAGGTTCGAAGATTAATCGATAGATGGATCTCGAAGATTAACTCGCGACTAGAATGTCTATAAGGATTAACCCGATATGAGTATCGAAGATTAACGCTCCGATAAAGAGGTCTCAAAGATTAAGAATAAAATAAAAAAAACATCATATGAAGGATATGTGTACACTCCATAAAAAAGTTATCTTACAAATGCTCAGAATATATTGGTGGGAGGTTGAAAACCAGTTAATGTTTACCATCTACCTTCCACTAATATATAAAATAAAAATAAGATGATTAAATAGAATTAGTTTAAACACATTGGAGAGGTGATTTAATTTCAAGGTGTAAAATATTGTACACGAGCACATACAGCTCTGATCAGTAATCGACGTGGAAACGAACAACGTTCAATATGAGCTCATTGCATAAAACGAGGGAATCAGAAGATCCAGACTCACATTGTTGAGTAAATGATGACTATAACAGAATTGACTGGGGAATGGTTTCCCAAGTTGAAAAGTAGGATTTAGACTGATCACTACTTGTGATAGGATAACGATGAAGGAAAAAGCTCAGAATGATATCCGACGTGAAATTGCACGAGGCAGAGATTCAGAGAAATACAAAGCATCTGAACAATCCACGAAGAGAAAGAACCAAGGATGAATCTCAGTTAGAATCAACCAAGCAAAGAGAATTCAGGGGAATTCCAAGATCTGAACGTAATAGAAGGATTCAAAGTATGATTACAGAATGGAAGTAGCCAGAAACTAGAATGTTGAAGATTCAGGATGAAATCCAAGGTTATGAAGAAGGATTCAAGTGATCCAAACTTCGATAACAATACTTAAAAGGTAGGCACAAAACACATTAAACTGACACATATAACACAGGAAGCACTTAACACATGATATTTATAACATATATTACACACTCTTTAGGTAAAAATAATAATAGTAAGTAATAGTTGAAGTTGCCAAAGTTACTGACTGGAAGTGCATTAACGGCATCCACTTTAGTTTTTAATCTATTTATACATATTTCACAGTTTTAGCAAAATTCGCTTCTTCTTATTTTCCTCCCTCTTACCTATCTCACTTTGTTCTCATGCATAATTCTTAGTTAACACTTTTGCCTCTATTTCCGCTTTAAGCAACTCCAGTGCTACGAAGTCTCTTCCCTCTGCTCATTTCCAATCATTCATTGGCCTATAAAATTAAAAAAATTTCGTATATATATTATATATATATATATATATATATATATATATATATATATATATATATATATATATATATATATATATATATATATATATATATATATATATATATATATATATATATATAATATATAAAAAAAAAAAATTATATTTACAAAATTATTGAGTTTGAATATTATTCAAAATTCTTAACATTTGTTCAATTGTCTGGTTGAATGTTCTGTGTTCCAACTCGAAGTGTATTTTCAAGGTGGTCGTCAGTTATTCTGGTCCTGGTTTTTGATTTTATAACATTCATCCTTGAAAACAACTGCTCACACAGGTAAGTGCTTCCGAACAGCGACATCATTCTCAAGGCGTGTTGTCGAATGGTCGGAAAGAGATCCTCATTGATATACTTGGAATAAAAATCAAATATCCCCAAATTGAATTTTTCTTGCAAATCGCTGTTGCATTGCATGTCGATTAGCTCCATTTGCATACTTTGTGGCGCATCTTCAGGGGATACAGTGAAAGGCCTAACAAACAAGTTGATCAATATTTCATTTTCTCTGAAATCAATGAATCTTGACATAAATTGTTCTTTCAGATCTACTAATGCAGAAGTATACTTTTTTATGTCTGAACACTCACACTTTGACAGTTTTGGGAAATGAGTAAAATCTCTTTTGTGAAGCTGCATTTCCCACAAATTAAGTTTCTCTTCAAAAGATCTGATGCTATCGTAAAGATGGTGTATGAAATTACCTTTTCCTTGAAGTCTCGTGTTCAGATCGTTAAGATGCTTAGTAATGTCTGTTAAAAATCCAAAATCGCTCAGCCACTCAGAATCATTTAGTTGGGAAACAGGTTTTCCTTTACTTTCCATAAAAGCTTGGATGGTTTCCTTCAGGTCAAAGAACCTCTCCAACATTTTCCCTCTGGAAAGCCAACGAACGTCAGAATAATAAACAACATCCTCATGCTGTGAATATATCTCGGACAAAAAAAAATTGAAATTCCCTGTGGTTGAGACCTCGTGATCTGATGAAGTTCACCACTTTTATAACAGTCTTCATTACTTCTTCAAAGCTTAAAGATCTTGCGCATAAATTCTGCTGGTGTATTATACAGTGATAATGCATTATGTCGGGTAAGACGTCCTTTCTTTTCTTTATCAAAGCAACAAGTCCCTCATGTTTACCAACCATAGCCGGTGCTCCATCAGTTATAACTCCAGACATATTTGCAAACTTCAGATTAAATCGATTTAAAACTACTAATAAACTTTCAAATATATCACACCCCTTTGTAGTTCCTTTCATGGGATATATACCTGCCATCTCTTCATAAATATTAAAATTATCATCAATACCGCGAATAAAAACTGCCAACTGAGCTATATCGGCCATATCCGTGCTCTCATCAACAGCAATTGAATAAAAAATGAACTTCGAAGCACGATCTTTGAGAGAATTTTCTATATTTCCTGCCAACTCCTCAATTCTTCTGGAAACCGTTACTCCTGAAAGGATGATTTTTGA
>JABUQX010107353.1:0-2500 GCA_015478945.1 Trachelipus rathkii
TCCTAATAATTAAAGATCAAACCTCGAGTCTCTTAAAACAAATTTACTCATGCTGCTGCTACAAATTATAAAATCTCGGAAGAATAAAACTGCTAAACATTTGCAACGTTTTATTCTTGCCAACATTAAAATAATTAACCTAGGATACCTACAAATCGTAACCTATCACACTTTGTCAAGGCATTATCTCATAACATATCATGTTATATTGTTACATTAACATGGTTAATATTGCAAATATTATATTTCAAAAACCTTGTCCAGATTATCATTGCGGACCAACGAGCATTATGCTAACGTACAAAGTTTTTTTTTTTACAGAGCCATATATAACAAGAATTATCTAACATAAACCTAACCGAACTATGCGTAAATCCAACGAATATTGCAACATATTACAATAGTTTTATCCAAACATAACAATAAAAAAAGTTCTATGAATAAAATATAACAGTAAAGCTGCTAATAGTTTACTGATACTTAGACAGTAGACAGTAAAATACTCAGAAATAAATCTGTACACTACAGAAAGATACCATTGTGGCCGTACTTTTTAAAACATGTACTGTCTTCCCTCCCACCTTTCCATTGATTCTATTGGATCTAGTTGATTCAGGTTCACTTTTTTCGAGTATCAGTTTCGAAATAAACATAGCATAAAAATAAGTCTTTTAATATACTAGCCAACGAATATATGCTAAACGTAACAAAGTTTCACCTTAATAAAGCTAATCCATAGCATAACCTGAACTAAGAACATAATGTAAAACGCAAACCTTACACAGCCGATGCACGTAATAAATAACAAATTTATCTTAAACAAAGTTCCGTACTTAAACAACAGTTAAAGTAACTAACACAGCGTTCAAAACGTAACCTATTTAAGACCTATTCACACTTAATTTTAAGCATAAATCTAACATATTAATGTTATATTTACTTTATATTGATAATATTTAACAAAATTTATCGTAACCCTGTCTAATTATCACTGACTGACCAACGAAATATGCTAACGTAACAAAGAATTTTTTACATTAACCGAATACAGCGAAAAAGTTGCAACAAACCAAACTAAAGATGGTAATCTCATTTATATATACTTGCCACAACATAACAAAGTTTTTATCCAACCATAAGAACTTAAAAATAACAAAGTTTTATCGAAACATAACATGGAAATTAAGTTCGTGAAGAAAATTACAGTTGTAAAGTGTAAATAGTTTACTGGATCAAAGCAGGTATATATTTCTAATAAATCAGTTTAAATCAAACGACTCTTGCCCCTTCACTCCCTCCCACCCCTGATCTATTGATCTATTTGATTCATAGTCATTATTATCGACTAAACTGACTAATCTCATCCTTAGCGACGATCCGCACCTCTACAAAACAGCGGAGACGATTATATTCACTTATCCCACACTCTATGTTATTAACAACTAGTATTAAGTACATTAATCTTGGTAATCTATCTATTCGCACCATTTAACTCAGAAAACTTTAAACCTATTTCACCGATCTTTATTATCTAAATATATATCTGTAACCTATATTGTTTTATATTATTTACAGCATATAGTTAATATTTAATACAGAAATCTTGTATCATAACTCATTATCCGTATAATTATCATACTCAGACCTTTACATAATATTTTTTGACTATAATATGTAGTTAACATATAAGTTTTCATATCTCAATAAATAGACTTAGATCAGTAATATAACATATAATATATTATAATGATATAACTTAAGTAAATAAATATAATGAACAACGACAAATATAACATACCCTCACGTTAATATAAATAATAATACTGCTTATAAGTACATTCATACAAAATTCTACCCACTATATTCAAAGGTTAAAAGTAGTCTAACATAGGATCCAATATCAATAAATCTTTCATATGTATACACTACCTCAACTTAATTTCGTATGTAAATCAGTAATTCTATGTTCAAACAGCTCGTAAAGGCAGGGTATATGTGATTCTTATAGTAACAAAAATAACCTACTATATATTTTAAACATAAAGTGACCAATATATCTGTTCAATTTAATAAATTAGATTACCTAAGACATCATATAAAAAAATAAAGAGTCTCTGGACTTGTATGGATTTGCTAAACATTCATATATTACTAGTGGATACATATATTATAAATAAATATAATAATCATTATATGAACTTAATTTAAATTATAAACTCGTAGGTACTTTCACAAATTATCTTCTTTCTATAACGCGGAAAATTAATACCACCTCATTACACACCTGTTTAAAAAATGCCAAAACAACATGCTATACTATCTTTTATTTTTTTTTTTTCTTACATACTTTTGTTTTATTCCTAAGCGCCAATTAATATTTATTACGAAACTCTTCATTTCTCTAACAAATCTGTTGTTAATGTTCACATTGTGCATATGAGATCAGAAGCGAATTTGTTCCTAGCTTAGTTATAACGTAAACTATGTTCCATAGAACATT
>JABUQX010107353.1:10000-20000 GCA_015478945.1 Trachelipus rathkii
GAACAATTGTTCTGTTGTGCACAACAATAATTTTAAATAGCAACAAGTCTTACAACAATAGCAGTAGTAAAAAGAAAGACCTTTTTCTGACAATAATCGCCTTTCGAAGTAAACCTTTTTTAGGTGGTTGACTTTTTCAGGGCTGATATTGTCGTCTCTTATATTAATAAATGAATGAATTAATGAATGAATGAAGAGAATGAAATATTTATATTATTTAGATGATAATGATGATAAGTGTATCTTAAATTCTAAATTCTAATTTTTACACATTCCGGGCGCGGGGCTGCGACATTGCTTTATGAAAAAGGAAGGTCGCAGCCGCCAAAACACCCAAGAGATTGTCAATAAACTAAATAAATTAATCAAACAAACTAAAAATATCTTTGGTTTTTTTACGAGCGGTAATAGCCGCTTGTCTTTGAGGAACTTTCCTCACACCCTCATCTTTATCAGATGTATTATTTAATTCTATGGGTTTATTAGTTTTGTCACCATTATGTGTTACAGACACTTCTGTTGGATACAATATATTGATTGGATAATGAGCTATATTGCCATCACCCTTTTTTAGCATCACAGTGCGTACACAGTTGTCAGCACCATATATTAGCTTTATAACTCTACCCAACTGCCAATATGGGCGAGTTTTGGTGGCGCTTTTTATTAATACCACATCACCCACCTTAATGCGGTTAACCCAATCGTTTTGATATAAATCATAACTATACTCACGTAAACTTAAAAGATATGTTTCATACCAAATGGTGCGAAAGTGTTCAAATTTTTGCTGCAGAAATAGCAAATGATCATTTAGCTGTTTATGTGAAGCAGGTTCTCCTTCCCACAAAGGGTCATCCGGATCCTCATCTGTTTTCACTGTTAGTGAAGCACTTCCATGTAGTTTCAAAAATGAGTTTGGAGTCAGAGGTACTAGATCCAGAGAAGACTCCACATAGGTCAGAGGCCTGTTGTTTATTGAATTTTGAATGCTGGAAAGTAAAGAAATCATATCAAAATAATTTAATTTAGAACGACCTACTGTTTTGTAGATGCAATTCTTCAGGATACGAAGCATTCTCTCCCATGCAGAACCCATCCACGGTGCGTACAGAGGCAGTCTTACATGTTTAATGTTGTTGATTCTCATATGCTCCTGAAATTCATCTGAAATTAAAGAATTTTCTATAGCATTACCACCGAGAGCAAAAGTTCTAGCATTGTCTGAATACAGAAAATCTACAATTCCATAAATGTTTGTGAAACGCATGAAAGATGATAAAAATGATTGAGTGGACATATCAGGTAATAGGTCTAAATGAACTGCACGTATATTCAAACAAGTATAAATTAATATATACATTTTCTTTTCTACAGAGCCATCTTTTATCCAAAAATGAGAGGTGAAATCAACTCCAGTATGCTTAAATGGTCTGAAAAAGTCCATTTGAGCTTGTGTGTAATTTGTAAATTTAGGATAATTGAAAGTGAAAGAATTATATTTTTTGCAAATAAGACACGACTCAATGATGTTTTTGACTGTTTGACGTGCTTTAGTGATCCAAAACCCTTTCAAACGTACCATATTTAATGTAGTTTGAAGTCCCAAATGTTTGCATGCAAGATGACAATCAGAAACAATGAGCTTTGTGAGATGGTGTTTTTTACTAAGCAAAATAGGATTAATAATATTATAATCGTAGTAATTAGTTTTAGCTATTCTACCTCTGGTTCTTAAAAAACCATTGTCATCTAAAAATAAATTTAATCTTTTAACCAATTCTGGGACTTTGTCAGAAGGTGATTTTAAGAATGCTATTTCTTTTTCAAAATCGATATTTTGCATTATTTTTAACCAATATTCTTTACTTCTAAGATGGAAATCTTTATTTTGCTTTTTAGTTTTGAAAATGAATTGGAACACGTATGCTGTTACTCTATGTAACTTATGCAAACTTGAAAATTTATTAATATCCAAAATAGGTTCTACAGAATCATTTTTTAATACGATATTGGTTACGATATGTGTATCGATTAGCATTTTACTTTCTTCTGATAAACATTTTAATTCATGCTTGGGCCATTGGTTTTTATCTAATGAAAGCCAAGATGGTCCCTTTTCCCATATTTGAAATTTATTGGAAAATTCCCTAAAGGAAATTCCCCTAGTTACTAAATCTGCCGGATTTTGTGAGGTCTCTACATAGAGGAAATTAATCGTTGAACTAAATTCCTTTAATATTTCCGATTTTTTATTTTTAATATCGCTCAACCTATTTCTTATAAAAATTTGTTTAGTTTTAATTTTAGGAGATAGAAGCCAAGCTAATATTATTTGAGCATCGACAAATATGTTTATTTCTTTAAAGTTATAATTGAAAGCAGAAAGTATTTGAGGAAGACTTTTAAATGCCAAATATACTGCCAATAGCTCAAGAGTAGGCAAAGTTCTATTTTTTAAAGGAGCAACTTTTGCTTTCGATAATAATATATATGATTTACATTCAGAGGCAATATACATTACAAAGCCATAAGCTAATGCTGAAGCATCACAAAATATATTTAAAGTAGCATTGTTATCATAATCGAAAACAAATCGATTAAATGAAAGATTTTTAAGCAAGATCAAATCGTTACTCAATTTTCGATATTGTGCAGAAATATCGGAACTTACCCTTTCATCCCATTGAGTCTGAACCTGCCAAGTTTGTCTCATCAGAAGCCTACCCTTTATAGTTACAGGCAAAAATAATGACAGGGGATCAAAAACCTTGGATATTTGGGACAATAACTCACGTTTAGTTTCGATACTACCTGCTATGTTGAAATTATCAAGAGCCATTGTATCCGCTTCCATATTATATAGATATCCCAAAATTCTTTCGTTTTCACAACCATGCATCTCAGCACGGTCGTCTTCTATCATGAGGTCTTTGAGCCTTTTATGATTCGTATTCCAGGAACGTAAATAGAATCCACCCTCTTCCATCCTTTCAACCGATTCTCTGTAAAGGGTTTCAAGAATAGTTTCATCAGAATGACTATAAATGAGATTGTCTACATAAAGAAAATTTTTTAAAACATGGGAACAAAGATCATTAGTATACTTATCTGTGTGATATTTGATGACGTAATTCAAGATGAATGGAGAAGAAGCCATACCAAAAATAATTGTGGCATATCGATATGTGATTAATTCTTGATTTTTATCATACCATAGGAATGCCAATCGATTCTTATCTTCTTCTACTTTTAATCTGATCTGAAGGAAGGCAGATTTTACATCTGAAACGATAACATATTTGTTACACCTAAAATTACATAATATTTTAAATAAAGAACTCATAAGATCAATGCCCGGAAAAGCAGCTTCATTCAGAGATGGATTTGCATCTGTTTTGAGGCTACAATTAAACACCGGTCTGACCTTAGTAGTTACCTGTTGCACTTCCTTTATTATTGGTCTGTGTGGTACCCAGACATAATTTTTTAGTTGGTCAGGAAGCACATTTATTTTTTCGATTATACCTTCATTTAATTGTTGTGTGAATACTTCAGAATATCGATCGATTAAATCACGATCTTTTAGATTTTTTAATACACTCGCTTTATTAACTGCTGAAATGGCTAACGTGGTAGTTAGAAGGTACTTTGTTAATTTTGTCCTTGTACCAAGGTAACTCTACATAATAATGACTATCATCACGCAGCTCTATTCCCTTTTCAAACTCGTGTATGAGTTTTTTATCGATATCGCTGATATCATTACTATCAACAATACCTATAGATTCTAAACTATACAAATTTTCTAAACCTAAATCTAAGTCTGGATTATTTTTTACAAAATTCAGAGGATTGAAATAAGAAATAATAGGATTTATAATGTCATGTACTAACTTAGAACAATTTATTTTATTTTTTGATGTCACAGTTGGAGTTTCGATATTTTGTATAGAAGAATCGATTATATCATAACCTAGTCATGACACAGGCGACTCTTCCTGAGATGCAGTTTCATGATCAGTTATATTTGACTGATCTTCATTTAAGAAATTTCTGATATCCCCTAAGGGAATCAAACCATCACTCACCTCGATAGCTGTACCTTTCATGCATTGGGTAAAAGTAAACTTGCTATAATGCTGTAAAATATCGACCCCTATTAATCCTTCGATATTTTCAAATTTGTCATTTCGTACGTTTGTGAGAAATTTATTAGATAATTTATACTTACTCATTTTCATGTCATGAACAGCCTGATCCAAACCTTTCACTGAAAAGTTAAGATCTACGTCATCAATGAAAAAAGGAAGCTTTAAAATTTTATCTTCTATATGGGTGTCTATGTAGACCCTTTTTAATATTTTATGATGTGACCCTAAAAATGTTTTTATTTCATTAGTGCTATCTTTTACACTGTTTTCATCAATTTGCAGTTTCCGCAAAACACTAGGCTTTAAAAAACTACATTGTGATCCTAAATCTGTGACACAATGTAAAATAGCATTTTTATTTTTATTTTTAAGTTTTAAAGACATTGTAGGTAGCAAATTTTGCTGCAAAGCAGCCTCCCCAATATTTATAGCAATATTACTTACAAGTTTTCCCTGTATCTTCTGATTTGATGTTTCTCCAGCTCCGGCTCCACCCTTTTTCTCACAATCTGCTAGAAGAGATTTACTACATAAAGCTGAAATATGAGAGTGAGAATTACAAATGAAACAAGGATAACGTAATTTATTTTGAAGACCATAACATGAGGAAGCAAGGTGTTTATCGCTACTACATCTGTAACATAAGCCCAGACTCTTACATTGAGCAACTCGCTCTTTATTGGTTGCATAATTATTACACTTAAACATAGAATGTTCTTCTTGACAAAATTTGCAAATCTTTTTAGTACTCAAATTAACCTGGTTTTCAGCTACAACCTCTTCCCTATTACTACTAAAATTAACATTAGTTTTATTTTGGGATTTAGCTTTTACGCTATTTGAATTTTTATTTTGGTTATTAAAATAAGTTTTATTAGCAAAAAAAGGTTTCTGAAATTTTGTTCTAGAAAATATTTTTAATATTTCAAATGAATAGTCAAAAATGTGATTAATAGATGGGTACATCGAACTACATTTATTAACGAGTTCTCGTTTTAATGAAACAGGAAGTTTGCTGAAAACTATATTACTTAATAATACGCAACCCGGAGTTTCGGGAATGAAAAAATCTAAGTTGAAATTTTGTAAATCGTATGTCATAGCTCTGACGTCATTTAACCATGTGCGTGCTTTCTCATACTGATATTCCTCAATATTGGGAGCACGAATGATTTTAGTTAAAATTTCATCTACTATATAAGGTATATCTAAAAACTCCTTTTTTAGCAAGTTTAAAGCTATGGCATAATTTTCATTGGTATTACTTAAATGCTGAATGACCTGAAAAGCATAATCTTGCAAATATGATTTAAGATATGACAATTTAGCCTTTTCAGTCAGTGAAGACTTACATCCTATTAAATTATCGAACTGTGAAAGAAATGAATTAAATTTGTCCCTATCCTCATTGCCGTGAAAAATCATGCATTTCAATGCAGGAGGGTTAGGTTCACGTTTTAATGGCAAAGCATTTTCATTTGAAGCATTATTTTGAATATGTTGTTCATTAATTTTTGCTAAATTTTCTACTCTACTGATTTTAATTCTAATATCATTTTGATACTCAAATTGCCCATCTATCTCTCTACCAAACAAAGATTCATCTAAATCAAATAAATCGTACTTACTATAAATCTGCACTATAGATTCATTTATCAGTTTAATTAACTCTAAATTTTCCTTGATCGAAAACAAAGCAATTTTTGTGTTTTCATCCAATTTAGTTTGCGTGTCAACATTAAACTTATTAATAGTTTTAAGAGCATTTGTTATTTTTCGCTTACAAGAAGCGCGTTTGAGAATAAACTCTCTCGTTTCTAATTTACACTTTTCAATAGTTTCGGCAATTTTTTCTGCGGAAAGATTTTCGCTAGGTTTAACCTGCGAAATTTCTACAAGCCATTCTGAATTTATTTCAGCCATTATTATTATTATTTTAGAAAATGATCTTATAGACTACAAAATATTTAAATTTAAACTTGACAATCCCTTAAATTTCCTATTGTGATAACAAACCAAACAAGGACCGTACGCACTCAATCGAGAGAAAAAATAAAGATGAAATAAGTACAACTTTTCTAATTAATTTATGTAAAAACTATTTTGATATTTGAATAATGAATTTCATCTAAGGTCTCTCGATTAAAAGCCCGATCCCAGTTTAAGTTTATTGAAGGGCGAAGTACAGTAGAAGAGGAGAGAAAAAGAGAAGAAATTTTATTAAACTTATATATATATAAATAAATAGTTATAGTTTTAAATCATGAGACGGCTAACGTTGTCGTAATAGATAGTGTTTGTTGCCATGATTAATCCATTGCCCAGGAATACAACGCCTGCAACAAATACAGGAATATTTGTTAATTAATGTATTTAATGATTATGAATGAGCAATGAATAAATAATGATAAATTATAATGAAAGAATGTTGAGACGAACAATATCTTACCCTGTACAATCTGTATTGATCAAATTTAGAAAAGTTGTTGCTTTTCTATGGGGGAAAGACGTAGTTGCATCTCCTTCCTTCTAGTTAGTTTTGTAAGTAAAGACTTCCTTAATCACATGCCTTAGTTTGAAGTGTTTGAAGAAAACGAGGTTGCATAAAAGACCGGGATATTTTTCTTAACCGTTTGTCTTTGGTTCTCACTTCTTTTAAATCCGCTTTTCTTCGGTTTCTTTTCTTCTTGAAAAGCGGCACAACTCAACATGAACCACGGATATTTTTAAAAAAATTTAATTCTAATTAAAAAATGGAACAATCCTTTTCCGAACAATTGTTCTGTTGTGCACAACAATAATTTTAAATAGCAACAAGTCTTACAACAATAGCAGTAGTAAAAAGAAAGACCTTTTTCTGACAATAATCGCCTTTCGAAGTAAACCTTTTTTAGGTGGTTGACTTTTTTCAGGGCTGATATTGTCGTCTCTTATATTAATAAATGAATGGAATTAAATGACTTGAAATGAAGAAGAATGAAATATTTATATTATTTAGATGATAATGATGATAAGTGTTTTCTTAAATTTCCTAAATTCTAATTTTTACATATCTAGTATATATATACCGTATATTATATATAAACTATATATATATAATAATTTATCTAATATATATATATTATATATAATATATATATATATAATATATATATATATATAATATAATTTATAATATATAATATATATATTTAATATATATCTTATATATCTATATATATTATATATATATAATATATATATATATATATTATATATTATATATAATATATATATATATAATATATATATAATAAGTCTATATACTATATCTATATAATAATAATATTACATATATAATATATATATATATATATACTATAAACAGTATATATTTAAATACTGTATATATATAATATTATTAAAAATAATAAAAATAAAAATATATATAATTATAAATTTTAATATATATATATAGTTATATATAATAATAATAAAAATATAATAATATATAAAAATAATATAATAATAAATAATTATAATAATAAAAGAAATAAATATGTAGCATAATAGATAATAATAATAATAATAATAATAATAAATTAATAATATAATAATAATAATAATAATTTAGAGGTCTGGGAAAAAGCCAGATGCATGGTCAATTTAAATGGGTTTGAAAGTGTGCAATTTAAAGGATGTTTTAAAAATGGATAAAAGAATTATGTTCCCGATTTTAGCATTGGAATACATGTAAGATTGAGCATAAGGGTTAAGTCTGGGGTTAGAGAGTTGGAGAGAGAGAGAAAGGCTGAGACTGTGTAAAAAAGGTGAGTCTCATATGCTTTCTTCAGAAGTGGAGGTACACATCCTTAGAGTTCAGAAGAATTCAGAGGTTCATTGTAATAGAAATAGTCTAAGAAGATTGATGAAACAGTTCGACGTGTAGAAAAAAAACTGGAGAGAGTTGGTGAGAGTAGAATAATTGATAGCACGAAAAGTCCTAAACTCAAACTTCTCAAGACGATCTATTTGAGTGGAACCACCCCAGATGTGTGAAGCATACTCCATACTTGAGAAAGCTGCACTCCCTATAGTGTGCAAACAGCCGAAGTGACTATAAAATATCTGAAGGTTCCTCAGGACACCCAACTTCTTAGAAACTTTCTTAGAAAGAGAAATAATATAATCCTTCCTATGAAGATTAAGAGAAAATGAGACTCCAAGATATTAAAGACGGTCGAAGGTTTGGGTTCCGTTCTTACGGAGATTTTATAGCTGTGTAGAAGATTGTGTCGAGTCTAAAGGTGAAGGAACTGAGTTTTTGTGGTATTAAAGCGACCATATTTTCTCTACCCCAAATAGAAATTCTAGAATGATCCGAGGTTAGTTTTTCCTCCAAGCATGAACTATTGCTATTCGATGGGAGGTCTTATTAAATGAAAGGAGTAATGAAAGGTTTAGTCTTCGGCATAGGAGTGGATAGATGATGAAGTAACGGAGAGAATGTTATTAATGAGAAATTATAAAAGAGTTTTGAATAGGATAGAACTCTGAGAAGCACTAATATTAATATATTTAAAGGACGAAAGGTGGCCGTCCGAAACAGCTGCTATTGAACGACCGGAAAAGAAATCAGAGAAAAGGTCACAGAGAAAATGATATACTGTATATCGAAAGAGGTAAGCTTAGAAATCAAAGTTTTCTGCCAGACTCTATCGAAGGCTTTCGATATTTCTATCGCCACGGCAAAGGATTACCGAAATGCTCAAGAGCAGAGGACCAAGAGTCAGAAAGAGAAGAGAAAGGAGATCAGTATGGATGCGTTCCCTGCAAAAGCCATATTGACGATCTCAGGTAAGAGATTAGGAGAATTGAGATGCTTCAAAATCTTCCTGTTGCGGAAAAGTTTGAAAACTTTAGGAAAAAGGAATGTGAAAGCAATAGCCGCTACCGTGGCTCAATCGATAGAGCGACAGAGTCGCATGGAAAGGGCGCTAGTTCGATCCCTAGTCCGGATCCTTGGTAGAAATTAAATAGAGAAATTCCCTTCCCAGAATAGGGCTATGCCCGTGAAGTGTGAACTATTCATTAAAAAAATAGGATGATAGTTAAAAGGTTGAGAGGAGTCCTCATTTTTCGGCACAGGCTGAATTATGTTTCCAACAAGGAAGGGAGGTCAAAGTTGAAAGACATAGATGATATAGTTTACCAAAGCAGTGTGCAATCTCGGACACTGGAGGAATACCATCACGACCATATGCCATCTTAGTGTTAAGGACAGAAAGAGCAGAAATAACATCTTTAGAAGAAATTAAAATTTTAGATATTAATAACTCGGAGAGGGTGGAGAAGGAGGATCAGCATCGAAATCGTAAAGGTGGAATTAGAGGAAAAGGTTTGAGAGAAGAATTTAGCTTTGGCTGAAGGTAAAATAATAGTTGTGTCATCAGAAGATAGATAATAAAGGATGGAAAGAGGAAGAATCAAAGTTATTTTGAGATTATTTGCAAAATGACAGAAATGACGTGAGGAAAGGGAACCAGAAAGATGTTTGCATTTTCCAAGGAGAAAAGTGATTCTAGTGTTTTTAGAGGGAAGAAATATAACTTGCATGAATTTCTGAAGTTTAAAGAGTTCGACAATTCCTAAAAGTGACGAATATCACGAGAATGAGCAGAGATAATCCAAGGTTTGTTAGATTCATCTGAAAAGAAAATGTATTGAATGTACGCCTCTATCTCATATATAAATAAATATATACCGTATATATATATATATATATTATATATATATATATATATATATTTAATTTATTATATATATATCATATATATATATATATATCTATATATTATTATATATAT
>JABUQX010107353.1:27500-29473 GCA_015478945.1 Trachelipus rathkii
TATAACACGAGAGCTAAATAAATGAAATAATTAGTTTTTAAAAATCTATGTAAACTAACGTAATCAACTTACCCTTACTAAACGTATCATAGCCTCACTTAATGGTTAATTTATATTTTTTATATTTATAATTTAATCACCGCATGTTTAAAGAAAAAGAAAAACTAACGCATCTGGCAACAATGAGACGTTGTAGGATTTCTGTTTCGACATTATACATAGGCAAAAAAAATTTAAAAGATAACTTCCAAATTTTTTAACAGTCATTTTTTTCCGTCCACAAACAATTATAGAAGAAAGATTCTACCGAATGTCCATATAATATATATATATAATTATTTTTATATAATATATATATATAGTTATTATATATATATATATATTATATATATATATCTATATTATATATATATAGTTAATATATATATATATAGTATATATATATTACTATATATATAATATATATATATTATAATAATTATATATATTATATATATATATACTAATATATATATATATATATCCTATATATTTAAATTATAGTACTATATATATATATATTATGATATATCTATAATAATATATATATATATATTATATTATATAATATATATAATATTATATATATAGTATATATTATATATAATATTTATAATATATATATATATATATATATATATAATATATATATGTATATATATATATAATAATCTTATATATAATCTAATATATATATATATATATATATATAATTAATATATATATATATATATATCTATATATATATAATATATTATATATATTATATATATATATATATATATATATATATTATACATATACTATATAATATATATACTAGTAATATATATATATAATATTATATATATATATATATCTATATTTATATTATATATATATCTATATGTATATTTATATATATATTTATATAATATATATATATATATATTATTAATATATATTATAATTATATATATATAAATTAATATAATATATATATTATATATACTATATATAATATATATAATATATATATATATATATATATTATATATATAAGTATTATATATATATATATAATATTATATATATAAATAATATATATATATATATATGTTATATATAGGATATATTGTATATAATATATATAATATATAATATATATATTATATCTATATTATACTATTTTCCTCTCACAACAATTTATATCAGAGAAGTTCTACCGAATGTTCATATATTATCTACTTTATAATATATATATATCATATAATAATATATTATAATATATATATATATATATATATATATATATATATATATTATATTATATATCTTTTGGTCTAGTATTAACTATATATATTAAATATATACTATAATATATTATATATATATATTTATAATATATTATTATATATAATAAATAAATATCATATATATAATATATATATTTATATATATATACTATATATCAGATATATATATATATTTATATTATATAATATATATTATATATACTATATATATATATATAATATATATATATATAATATATAATGTATATATAATAACTATATATATATATAATATAATAATATATATATATAATATATATAATATTATATATTATTATATATATATATATATAATACGATATATATATATATATATATATATATATATAATCTCATATATATATTATATATATATATAATTATATATTATATATATATATATAATATCTTATAATATACTATTATATATATATAGTATATATATATATATACATATATAATATATAATATATATATTATATTATAAATAATTATATATTTATATATTATATATATTATTATATTAATATATATATATATATATATCTATAAATATAAATTTATAATATATTCTAATATAATATAATATTAATATAATAATATATATAATAAATATATAAT
>JABUQX010107354.1:0-11485 GCA_015478945.1 Trachelipus rathkii
GTTTTTTTCTTTCATTTCTCGTTATTCTTTCTGTTTTTTCTCAATTTTTCATTTTTTTCTTTCTTTTGTTTCTGATTTTCGGTTTTTCTGTTTTTTATTTTTTGTTTTTTTCATGATTTTTTTGTTTCTTTCTTTTATTGTTTCTGTTTTCTTTTTTTATTTTCAATTAAGATTTTTTTGTTCTTCTCTTTTATATTTTTTTTCAACTTTGGTCTTTTTCTTTTTTTTTCTTTATATTCATTAGTTTCGTTTACTTAAAGTTCTTCTTTTTCCTTCTTCTTTTGTTTCGGGATCATAATTTTGTTTTTGCTTTTTCTTTTTCTCTTTTCTTTTCTTTGTTATGTTTATATTTTCTTTTTTTCTGCATTTTTGTTTTTCATTTTGTTTTTTCTTTTTTTTTTTATTGTTTCATTTTTCTCTTATTATTGAGCTTTTTTCTTTATTTTCAATTTTTCTTTCTATTTATTTCTTCCATACTCATTCTCTTTTTAATCTTTATTTTCTACCTTTTTTTTTTTTTTCAATAGTTTTTTTTTTTTTTTTTTTTTTTTTTTTTCTATTTTTCTATTTTCTTTTTTTTTTTTTTTTTTTTTTTTTTTTTTTTTTTATTTTTTTACTTATTTTTCTTTCTTCTTTATTATTTTCTTTCTTCTTCGATTTTTTTTCTTTCTTTTTTTTTGTTATTTTTTCATTTCTTTTTTCTATTTTCTTCTCTTTTTTTTATTAAAATTTCAATCTTTCTTGTATACCATGAACACCGTTGGCGAAATTTAATTTCGGCAGCACTAAAACACAAAGCCTATGACAAGGCCATGCTTAAACCGCTACTAATAATATCTGAAAGCCTATCAAAAAATTTTTTATTTGATAAAAGTGAAAAGAAAACTTTGTTTTGCAAAAAAAAAGCTTCACAGCAAATCATAATTATTATTTTAAATTTACTGTTACTACAACTTTATTCTATTATAATTATATATTATTATTAATTATTATATTATTATTGAAAAGACTCTTTTTTTAGTATTTTTTATTATTTATTATTATTATTTTCTATTATATTTATTATACTTATATATATATATATATATATATATATATATATATATATAAAAACTATAGAAATAGTAAATATTATTAATATATATATATAAATATTATAATAATATGTATATAATATATTTATATATATATATATATATATATATACTATATATAAGATAATCCTAAAAGGGCCAGGAGATTTATCACGAAAAGTAATGTAGACTTACGGAAAAACTACATATTTGATCAGCGTACAAAGCTGATTAATATTAAAGTTCGTTTTATGAATTAAAACTAACGAATACCCTAGAGTTAGACCGCATAGATATCAGGGAGTCGGGGTTCTCTCGGCCTCTACGGTGCGACGACGTGGGGGAACTATCCGTCCCCCCCTCTGGCGCACCCATCGGCTCGAGCCCCCTAAAAATTGAAGTTCAAGGAAACATCTAATTTTTTTAGGGGGCTCGAGCCATGGGGGACAGAGGGGGAGACGAAGTCCCCCCCGTCGCTCACCCTCGAGCCGAGAGACCCCGACTCCTATATCTATGCGGCTACTCGTAGGGTTCGTTACGTTTTACAATATAAACGACTTTCCACTATAATAAGCTTTGTACGCTGATTTCCAAATATGTTATGATATTTATTTGTAAGTGTCGTACTTTTAGTGTTTTTTTTTTTTTTTTTTTTTACATTCTGGTAATAAGCTGTATACGCGCTGAATCAAAATATGTAATTGGTTTTTCTGTAGTGTCGTATTATTACATACATATATATTATATTATATAATTATATATAATATATTATATATATATATATATATATATATATATATATTATATATATATATATATATATATACTACATATATATATATATATATTATTATTATCAGCTAACGTTACCATTACCTGACAATTTTACAATTTTTTATAAACGACATTTTTCGTTATTTTAATATCATTCTTTTACGAATCAATTTTTTTTTCTTTTTTTTTTTTTCTTTTTTTTTTTTTTGCGTTGGGTCATTAAAATTTATAATGAGAGAGAGGTTGGGTGGCAACATGTATCTAGTACTTTGACATGGGTTCTAAAGATCCAAAAATAAACCGATTATCGGAAAAAAAATATCATATTTCGTCAAGGAATCTGTTAAATCCATCTATATACCATTAAAAACTGTCGTTTGAACCGCAGTAAGATCAAATAAAATATTTACATTATAATCTCTTATACTCGTAATTCTATTTCTAATTGACTGAGTCCTCAATATATTAAATGAAAGTTGTCATTTAACCAATTATTTTATTATTTAATAATTGGTGAAAACGTAATTCCCATTTTTAATAGATGGGACGTCACCTAAAGATCTTATTGAATTTACCAATTTTAAGCCTCACAATGCACGTAAAACAATTAATAAAATAAATCACCTTTAATTATCCCTATTTTATTCGTTTGCTCTCACTCAATGTTCCAAGGTTGAATGGTATAGCAAATTAAACGGTGTGTTCGTGGCTGTATGTATGTGTGTGTATAGATGGGTGTGTTTTATGTGTTGGTATAGCAAATATGAACGGTGTGGAATGCCTGGGCTTGTATTGTCTAGCATAAATCACATAATTTGCCATAAATATAAAGTTTTAATTTCACTGTCGTATGCATTAGTAATAAAGATTCTCTCTCTCCTCTCTCTCTCTCTTCTCTCTCTCTCTCTCTCTCTCTCCTCTCTCTCTCTCTCTCTCTCTCTCTCTCCCTCTCCTCTCTCTCTCTCTCTCTCTCTCTCGTCTCTCTCTTTTATTTATATATATAATAGATAATATATATATATATATAATAGTATATATATATATATATATATATATATATATATATAATATATATATAGTGTCCCCTTACTGATTTACTTTCTTATTCTAAATGAGACAGAGAAAACAAAGTTGTTTTCCGTGCCTCCAAAACTCAATTCCATCATTTATAAACACATCATCAAATCTTCCTAACCACATCATATTCTTCTGATAAACACAACTTAAATAATTCTTCTTGTCCTTTATAATGATTTCATTCATGTCCCAAGTTCCTAATACTCAAATTAACTCACCTTGGTTTTTTGATGCGGTCCTTCAATTCTCTATTACCTCTCTACTGAATGACATTAAAAATCTTCATTGGCAATCTCTTTCAATCATCATAATTGCACATAAAGTATTGAAAAACTAGTTCCACATCTTTGGATCTTTCACCAGGACTATTTTTTCTTAGAGCTGACTCTAATTCAGTCCACCTGTGGTACTGATTCCCACACTATACTCCCACTTCTAGCTCTCACTATGATCGCGTGAGTACCTCGCCAAGTTTTATTTCCATAAGTCCTCATTTACTTTTTCACAAAAGCATAATATTTAACCTCATTGGTGTGAGCGTTCAACTGCCAGGTAGTTGCGGAAACAAATCCACTACAGTCAGTTCCCTCTCGAACCGCCTCTGAATTTCACTCGTGAACCTAGTTGACAGTGCGTCACGAACGTGAAGTCTACTCTACCTCGCTTTTGTTCCCTACCAAATAGACCAGTCTGCCCATTTCATTCTCCCAAGGTTCCAGCATCCATCCATCCCAAAGACAAACCTAAAAATCCGTAGTTCTTCGAACCTTCATCTCTCACTAGAATCGTGAAACCCGATCCTTAAGTACGGTTTTTGAAACTAAACAAACAGTTGAGAGCTACATTGAAAACAGGGTACAAGACAGCCTCGTGTGTTGCCGTATTACCTATGCTTTGCAACTGCAACGGACTTAATGCTTGTTAGGTGAAGTAACATTAATACTACATAGAGAAGGTATAGGAGACGACATAAATATTCTAAATGACTTATTATTCGAGTTCTCCTTCCCCTCTATTGGATTGTTATGAATAGGCTTTGATGATTCGAAATTATTAAGCCCATGTATACTAGAACTAAAGCATGCTCATGAAATTTCTAATTCAAACTTATTGGAACATAACAAAATTTCATATCACCAAACTATAACAGCATCTAAAAATATTCTATTCATGAAGACAACAAAAGAAGGTTCTGCATTGACTTAAATTACCTAACAAATCTAGATTACTCAAATGTACATTAGCACATTTTATTTGTTTTCCATTTCCAAGTAGCAGTTAAAGAGTACCACAATAATTACTGATCACTTTTTTAAAGACCTCGATTCCGATATGCATTCTTCAGGTCAAAGATAATTTCGAGCCTAAAAATAAACCCCCAAAATAATTCAAAATATTTTAGATACTAATAACAAAATCAAGTGTTTAATCAGCAAGGGATAAAAAAAGGACGAAAACCTTTTTCAGCTACAATGTTGGTAGGGACAAGGCTTTTCGGAACAAACGTCTACGCCACTACCGATGCTCACCTCTTCAGAAATGTTATTTTAAAAGTTTCTTAAACATTATACAAGTTGTTTTTGCTTATCTAGGCAATAAATAAATTTAAAAAAAAGCTGTGTGGACAGTTGCCTCTTTACAAGGTCCGTTAGTAGCCATATTTTTTCAACGCGAGTGACAGATGTATAAGTGATTTTTTAGTAACAAGTAATGTTAAATTAAATTTTTTTATGTATATGTATGTATGTATGTAATATATTATATATAACTATATAATTATTATATTTATATTAAATAATATATATTATATATATTATATAATATATAATTAATATTATATTATATATAATATATATATATAATATATAAATATATATATAAATATAATAATATATATATAATAATATATTAAATATATATATATATAATATATCATATATATATATATATATAATATATATACTATATATAATTATTTTATATATTATTAATAATATATATATATCCTCCTTATATATATATTATATATATTGTTAATATACATTAATCAAACAAGGTGATAAGTGATAATAGGATAGTTATATAGAAATAATAGAAAAAAATATTAATAAAATAAAAGCAAAATCCAAATTCATATACTTTAAATTGAAAGTAATTCAATATATTATTAATTATAAATAAGCTCAAATATACCGTCTTATACCGGTGAGTATATTACTCATAGATGCTTGATTTTGAGTTATATATATTATATTATGTTTAATTTTTTATAATTATGTAATATATTATTAATGGTAATGCTTATATACGTAATTAAAAATTTCACTTATTATCAAGCTCATAAATTTTTAATGTGTGATATTATTAGTTAATGTATATTTATTAATTTTCTATTAATTTCTAAATACCTCTCAAATCCTTTTATGATATATTTTCCAACTTTGAATATTATTGAACTATTTTTATCAATAATACATAATACTTATGCGCTCTAGATGTTCTATTCTTAATAGTAATTTAACTTTATGACTACGTATTAGTAGTATTTACTTATATCCATATATATATTACTCATATGCTCATCACATAAATTATAGAATCATTTACCGTTGGTACCAGATAACGACTAATACAACTATATAATTGAATATTATAAAAAGTATATTTTCTTATATTCAAAAATTCGAAGATTAATAATAATATAGTAGGAATAATAATACTAATATCAAGGATACCTTAAGTTTAATCTTGCTTCACTCTGTAACTGAATAATATATGTCTGATTGTTAATGTGTTCATGTATGGGTTTATTGACATAAGTAGCAATAGTCATCCTTTCAAATTTAAAAATATATTGTGATAATTATACTCATCTCAGAGCATCAAACAAAAATTTATAACCTCCTTTATCAGTTTTGAATATACATTATTCTCATATCTACTTTTTAAATATCACACTCATAAACACATACACCTTTATATACAAAAATAAATACACACTAATTAAATATTGTTCAAATTAATAACAAATAGATAAAATATAAATATAGTGCAAATATCAAGTGTGATCTTCGAAAAGTACTTTTGATGTGTGTTATATGATGCGAAAGATATAATATCTGTAAATAACGATGTATCTACTCGTGCTATAGATCAATTATCTAATTCAATAATACGGAATACCTTTATGAGTCTCCGACTCAAATTAAAATCCAACAGTAAATTATAATAATTCGATATCCAAGTTCACAAATGTCTATTCTATGTGCAGCATAAATAGTTAAGCCACTTTATCAATAATAATATTAGGTTAACATACAATATAATTAGTTGCTACTATTCAAGTACCCTGATTCCATTTAAAAACAATAAATTACACTTTCATCTTTCACCTTCGGATATTGATACAACTCAGGACCTATAGCTTACTTGTTTAATGTAGAGGCTAAGATTGGTGAGGAATTCTTGCAATATGGTTTCAAAGAATTTGACTCGTGTTGGCCTAATTACTGAATGCCACCATAATATACAGTAAGAATACAGTATAAAATTTATACTAAGTAAGTGATAAGTAACTTCTCTATTTTGTGTTCTACAGTAATATCGAGTATCTTGTAATATGAACATTTCTAATGTTATCTGTATAATCATCCGAACTACAGTTTATTTTCATACTTACCCAACAAGATATAATAATATATTATATCCAGGATAGAGGATCTGATTGGAATGTTAGATGCTCAAATTTAGTTGATGCAACCATATGCATGTATCTATTGTAATTTATTCGTTGAAAAGAATTCAAACAAACTCTCTCTAGAAAAAAGGATCAGTTGCTAGAATGTAGAAAAGTAGTTTCCATAAAAATAATGATAACATACCGAGATTTAGAAAGGGTAGTCAGTGAAAAAGAGAGATGATTGGAAGATCAAAATTAATCCATAATGCTCGATTACACGAATGCTAATTTTAAGGTTGTTTAGCATAGGAAGCAGCAGAGGCTTGTTTTGTTGGATTTCATTGGAGAAATGGTGTTTATAAGACAGAAATGGTAAAATCTAGAAAGCTTTGTGGGATACAAAGAAACATTATGTGAAGAGTGTAATTAATCTACATACTTGATTGACTTTACATCATTGTTAGTAAAAATAAAAAGTTTATCAAGTATTTACAATTTTTACCTGAAAACCTTGAAAATTTGTAACTGTTTTAAATTTGATGAAACACTGTTAAGTATTTAACATAACATAGCATGTGACACAGCTTTTTAAAGCACCTTCCTGTCATTTATAAAAATGGTAAAATAGTTTTTCATGAAACTATAAAAATTTTGAAAATTTAAAAAAAATGTCAAGGTCAGTAGCATGCTCAATTTTTGTTGCAAATTTCCTTAAGTTTAAATGGTATTTTCTGAAGAAACCAACTTTTAAACCCCCTGTTTTTTATTTTTTTTTACTCCACCATTGTAGGGGAGAGTGTGTGTGTATGAATCAAGTAAGACACAGTATGTTTCCCAGGGGATTTTACTTTATCTTTGGCAAACCCAATAAATTAACGGAGACTCCTTTGAGACACGTACAATGCCCTAAAATTGAGATTACTAAGTAGTCTAAAACTCTAACTAATATATAGCTATATGGTATTATCTTATGTTACTATGTAGTTCAAGCTCAAGTTTAAGGCTTTGGTAGCAGGGAGATTGCGTAAGATTTTGGGACTTGGAAGTCAGGCCATATTAGTTTCAGTCAATGCAATATTTCACCAGCCTCTGTGAAACAGAAACAGAGGGGCATATGAACCAGACAAAATGTTGAGTTAAGAGTTGGCCAAGGAATGCTTAAAATAATGAACCTTCTTAACATTCTCCTTTATCGTTGTGATTGTTAATTATAGGTCCCATAAGCCTGATTTTGAAAAGGCCTCATATGTTCTTACTGAGAGGAACCAGAAAAATTGTATCCTGGTATAAAGAAAAGATCAATCGTAATGTGATGGTGAGAAGGAGACAGCTAGCGAAATTAATAGATTCGCGGTTTACTCTGTTTGGATGTGATGAGGGTATGAAGGTATAATAAGTGAGTTTATTCAACACCCTCAAGTAATTAAACTGGATATACTGCGTTGATTTGTTGGCTCTTGAGAATGTTCTCCGGGAAGTGGTGATGCATGAAAAGAGCTCTGTTATTGTAGTTTGAGAGGTCTGTTTTGGTTTATATGTACTGGATAATTGTCCTTTTCTTTTCGGGAAAAAAAAAAAAAAAGAACTCAGGCTATAGAAATTGCAATGGTAAGAAGAGCTCCTCCTGGCTCTATCAAAGTTTGGTTAATCTGAAGAAAAGGCGTCCGAGGTTTATAGTAATTGAAATATTGAAAGAAGTGTGCTGCAGGCTTAAAAGTGTGTAATGAATATATTGTGTTATTGACTAGGAATCAGTTTTTTCAACTGTAGTAGTTGTCCTGTTGAACGAGTATATAGGAATGGTCAAGCATTGATAGCATCATGTTCTGGTGGTGGTGTTTTATATATGATGATGTATACGTATGGAGGTTTTACATCAGGCTCTCTTTAGAAAAAGAATAGTTGAAAGTTTTAGCGAGGAGGGACTCATTGAACTGAAACTATCAAAGTCCAGACTTCTAGATGTGAGCTGTGCGATTAATTACACCATTTTTTTTTTATGAGATAACAATGATTGATTCAAAGTCTGACTGCAATTTCTGAAGTAAATTTCAGAATAATTGGAGGAGCATCAGGTTCATAACTCCCAACTCATCAAAGTAAAGATGAAATTTATGAAAGGAAATTTAATTGGGGTTCTTATTTTTTAGTGTATGTAATACTCTTGAAGGGAATTTATTATGCTATTTATAATGAATAAGAATGTTTTCATATTTTTAATATTCACATGTAATTGTTATATGTTTCATTTGTTAATTTATCTTTTAGTATGTTTATTAGAATTGGATTGAAGATACAATATCAGAATTCTTTGATTTTGTTTACTATATAGGCGTTGGGAAAAAAACGTTTTTTCAAATCGTTTTTTTCAGTTTTTCATTTTTTTCAGTTGTTTCGTTTTTTTTATTAAATGTATTTTTAAAAAATATAAAGAGGCTAATATGATTTTCAGCTTGAATATTTTATTTTTTCAAATATAAGGATAACTTGAAATTAAACAAATATTCCATTATGATTTATAAAATAGGAGAACTACCATTTCTTTTATTTTATGCAATTGTTTTTTAATTTGCAATTTACAGTAGGTTGTAGTTTGCAGACCGCTGTTTTTAGGCTTCTACTTTCTAATTTAAAACTGTGTTTTTTAATCTAATCATCTTACTCTTATTTATATTTACTTTTAAATATTATATATATTATTATTTTATACATAGACCGAGTCTGAATGACAAAATTCAAAAGTGACCTTACATAATGAAATAATAAATAATATTGATTAAATTAATTAAAAGATTGTGAATGAAGGAGGATGAGTGAATGACTAAATTAAATATTTGGCTTTGAATATCAACTTTTGATTCCTTAATCACTAGTCCCCACTCCCCCCCCAGTCACTACTGAGTGCTGACTACTGTGCTGTGACTAGTCAAGCTCATTATCACTGGGCACTCATCAGCGTGATTCAGTCCAGCATTAATTTTGTATATGACTTGATGATAGTTGATATGCTCAGTCGTGATGAAGTTCAGTGTATGAATGACAGTGGTGAAGGAGCAGGGGCAGTAACGGGACTCTTAAGCTTAGAGCTGCCTTAGCATAATCATATCTCTCTTAGTTGGCAAATTTTCAGAATTTCGTATATTTCTAGATTATGAGCAATAAATACTAGTTTTGGCAAGCGCTACACAGACCAAAGTTATAATTTCATGTGAGGCGCCTTTGCTACCGTTTTTATTTCTTAAAAAGTAGCAGTCACACGACTTTTGGCTATGTGTATTTCTAAATTCTGATTAATAATTATGATAAAAATGTTAGTGAAAGCTGAAACAAAGTAAGAAAACATTAATGAAGGCACAGACAAAATATTATGAAATATTAACAGGAAATACAAAATAAAATGGAAAAGCCCATAAAAATTTGACGCACGAAACTTCAGGGCTTCCACGCTGTTGGAACTTGGAAGCAAAAATGTCCAAATTAGAGTATTTTTGCTAAAATTTATAATATTATTGTTCAAACATGTAAATTCCGCACAACTTAATTGAAAAAATACGAAAAAAACAAATTTTTACTTGTTTTTTTCAGGCTGTTTTTTTCATGAAAAAAAAGACGTTTTTTTTGGGAAAAAACGAGCTTGTTTTTTTCGTTTCCCAACCCTATGTAATATACAATGTATATTTAATTAAATTGTTTTTATTAATCCTTGATTTTCTCAAAATTCAGTATTAGACTATATATAAAAGTGGGTTTTATTGTGAAGTTTGGTGTGGGCTTTTTTGGTTTATTATTTTTGTGAAGATGGACATTTTTAATGCCTAGGCCTTCTTAGTATATTTAGAAAATATAGCTATTTTTAAAATCTTTAATAGCTACAATTACTATTATAGAATGCAATTCAGAATATTAGTCAGAAGCAATAGTTTTTGATATTATTAATGTTGAACAAGGTTGTTTCATAATAGTTAATCAGCACCAAATAAATAAATAAAATGTCAGAAAAAAATAATCAACTTATTTAAAGAGTGAATTACTTGATGTAGAGTCTCATCATTTATTTGCAATGATTAATTTTGAGTGTTAATGCAATACTTGTATAAATGAGGTTAGCTGTAAAGAAGTAAAATTTTAAAAAAATTTTTTTTTCAAAACTTATTCTTTATTTTAATTCTAACATTATTGTAATTAGGCAAATTTTAGATAGACTTTTCTTTTATCTAATTTGTTTAAGAATATAGTTTCCATTAAGATACAAAAATATTAAATGAATATCAATATCTGAAATGAAATAAAGTGGATAAGAAGTTAGACTTGGAAATATGACTCTTACAGGCAAGGTTTTCTCGGGGATATTACCGTATATTTATATATATATACTATATATAATATATATTATATATGTAGTATAGATATATACTAATGATATGATATATACTATATAATAGTATATATATATATATATTATATATAGATGTACTATATATATATATAAGCTATATATATATAATAATATATATATTATATATTATATATATATATCTATATACTATATAATATTATAGCTATATATATGAAGCCGCATTGTCAGTCGATTTAACTATTTATATGAAGAGGCGTGCATGGTACGAGATGCTCTTATGAATACTGTATAGAGAGAGTGTCACCAATAGAATTTTTTTGAACAAAATTAAATTATCTAAACTTTAAAATTTCAGTGAAAGGAAAGTTAACTAGCTTATGCATTGCTATTTAGGTAACGACATTTCTTTATATTTAATAATCAGATGTCTTAAATTATGACAAGAAGAAACAGGAGCTGATCAGCAAGTGTTGGAGAAAGATGATTCCTTTTACTTGGGCATAAATATTTTCCTGTTGGTAAACG
>JABUQX010107355.1:0-7500 GCA_015478945.1 Trachelipus rathkii
TGGTTCAAGTAAGAAAGCCAAAATGGACGGCTCATACATAGGAAGTTATGATATATGAAAAATACAAAATGATGTAATGAAAATTTATGAAGTGGTTACTTCATAAAGAAAAAGATTTACACTTATAATATTACGCTATTATATTGAAACCTGGGCACCGGGTTCAGCCAGTAAGCTTCTTATGTTTTGTTTCACGCATCTACTATAAATCTAGTGAATTAATTATTATCTATTCTAGTGAAATTAATTATTCCTCAACGTAAGTATTTATTATAAATAAGGATATACACTTAGCAGCAATAAAACACTTAATGGTAATAAACGATAATCAAGAAAACGCTTAACAAATAAAAATTTACCATAGATTGTTGAGTTTAGTCTAAAGATAACAAAACACACTCCGCTCAAATATGTTTAAAGAACTAAGATAATTTTCATCCAATCACAGGTAAGGCTCAGATATGAAAAAACATGTTTTACATTACCAACCCAGCAAAGACGATAAAATAATTTCATCACATGCGCCGTCATATAGAGATAAGGATTACCCTGACCAATCACAAGTAAGGAAAATTATTTCCTCTTTGTCTGTTTAAAGGATCTACGATCCAGCAATATTTCAGCTTGTTATATTTATGCAACACAATAATGATTCTTGTTCATATACTGGAAATACCTTGACCTGGCATTAGGCCAGCTCAGGGCCGGATACAAAAAGGTTGATCTTCAACCAGAGGCCCAAATGAGTCAACGTGTTTATTGCACCACACGCATGAGCAAGGTCAGTTTGAAATATGGTTTGACCCGGAATTAGGCCTAAATCGCCTGGTATGCAAAAGATCATCCACTTTGGTCCAAAGAAAGGTTTCAACCATTTTTACAAGAGAGAGCCGCTCTGTATCTGCAGAGCGGCTGTTGTGTTTTCTGATGGATTGTCAAGACAGATAATAATAATGGCTAATAAAAGAAAACCAACGCATTTTCAAAACTTTAAATATTTAGTTTAACATCGAGCGAATAATATAAATACGTGAATAATTGTTATTTTTAAATAAGAACTAGAATGATTTTAACAAAATACATGTTATGTTAGCAAGAGAAAAACTTATTTTGTTATTTTTATACCTTATTACACGTTAAAGATGATAAAAAGCAGAAACATTTATAAAAATGCAAAACATTATTGAAGTGTAAAGAAAACAGTGAACAAAAAGTTATTACTAACCTCTTTGTTGCTATGTAACACCTCTATTGATTTATTGATTTTAAGGTAGGTAATGTTAATAAATATATAGATAAAAGTGCAACATATGAGAGTTAATCGAAGGTAAACATGAGTTGTGCAGTAAAGAAAAACAAAAAGCGCATGTCCAACTCCCTGTATATGTAATACCTTTATTGATTACTGATTTACTGTCAAGAATGTAATTGTTAACAACATATGAGCAAAGCAGAAACATATGAGCTGAAGAAGTAAAAACATGATAGCACATAGAAAGAGTAAAACAAGTTATTACTAGAACTCTCATGTTATGTAACACCTGAGCTGATTTACTGATTTATCAGTTTTAAGGTATGGATTGTTAAATATGCAGCTGTAAAGCAGCAAAATGATATGATAAAGCAGAAAACAGAAACAAAAGTAATAACCATATATAAAACAGTAGTAACACCCTATTGATTTACTGATTTACCGCCTTTATATGAATGTTAATAGTTTCAGTATTAAAATTTTTCAAAGATAGTAATTTTAAAAATTATAAATTAAAAGAAGTTATAAAATGATAGTAAAGATGTTCAGAATGAGTTACAGTTTCTGTTCATGAAAATGTTTTAATAAAATGTTACATAAATAAAAAACAACATCTGTAAGATATATATATATTTTCTATTTCAGTGGAATATTGTTATGATACGTGGTGGCGGTATCATGAAAGATTTGAGTCAGTGGCACGGCAGTGTGGAACGTGGCAATATCCTGTGAAAATAGCGCATGTGCTGCGCGCTGGTTATCGTTTATAACCAGTAGAAGTCATTAGCTCTTGTCTTTACACGCGAAAGCGCCAGAGTGTTAGAAAATGTATCAACAGTTTGCGCGATCAATCATCAGCCAGACCATCGTTGAGCACTAACTGAGGCAATAACTGTTGAGCATCAAAACATCGAGAGCAAGGAGGTAAGATAAGGCCTGTTAGTGTACAGTAGTAGGTGTTTCGAAAGCAAAGTAATATATATATATATATATATATATATATATATATATATATATATGAGGTGAGATATAAAGATATATATATATATATATATATATATATATATATATATATGTTATAGCACATATATATATATATATATATGAGATATATATATATATATATATACATATACATATATATATATATATATATATATATATATATATATATATATATATGTATATATATATATATATATAGAGATATATATATATATATATAGGTATATATATATATATATATATATATATAGTATAGTATATATATATATATATAGTATATATATATATGGTATATGATATATATAAATATATGGTGTTGTTTATAAGCAATAGGGAAAAGACTAAATTACAGTAGGAAGCATCCTTAGCAGCTTGTATACACCAATTAATCCCCACAATTGTATAACTAGTAGATAACTATTAGTGTATTCTAGGCTCAGGGAGAAGCAGTGCTTCAAAAATGAAGCATCACACAGCACTCTACTATACTATTACACTCATTACATCACTGGTACCAATTGGCACTCATCTAATACTCATAGACACCACAGAAGATCCAGATACTTCTTTTATGGTGATTTGAGCTAACACAAAGAACCACAATCCTGTTTCACGTGTTATATCAAAAGATACAATGTCACCAACTGAACATAAAAGTGGCCCTTCTGAAAATTAGTTTTCACTGTTCTCAAGGTCTGCAAGGTTGGTTTGAAGATAGTGGCCACAAAAATCACATTGTACTAGGGCCAAAATTGACCACGAAGACCAAAGGTTGGCAGTGTTGAATGTGTATAAGTGTAATGGCGTAAGTATCTAAAGGAGATTTGTATGCCCATATGAATGTGCAAGTGGCAGGTGTGTGTGTGTGTGTGTGTGAATTGCACCTGAATGCAAAGGTCATTGAAAAATTAGTAATGTCAAAATTATGGATGAATGGCACTATGGTACCAAATTATCCACACAAAGACCAAAGGGTTAATGTGTTTGAAATGCTGATAAGTAAATTAAGCAGTTATCGGTGAGTGTAAGTGTCATAGCACACACATGGGAAACAAAGACTATATAAGTGTAAATGTAAGTGTCTATGGAAAAATGTAAGTGTCATAGTGAATGTGTATAAGTTGTCATATGAATGTGTGTAAGGGCGGTGTGTGTGTGTGTGTATGTGTGTGTGTGTGTGTGTGTGTGTGTGTGTGTGTGTGTGTAGGTGTCTAAGTTAGACAGATCCATCCTGGCTATTACGCCCGTTAGAACAAAACATGTGACGGTGACACGAGTGAATAAAAAGGACTAGCAAATGCACTGACCTGGCTGGGTATCTGGTGCAGCCAGATAAAGGTCAGCACAAAAAGGTAAAGACACTGTGGTGGCCAAGCCCCCAGCAGGCTAAATTAGGGGGCCAAAATTAATCCATGAATAACAAAGGGGTTGGCCTGAAAAATTAGGTGGATACTTACAATCGTTGTTTTCAATCTAGCATACAGAACCTTCTTCGAAGGGCTGTCGAAAAATTAGGGTTGCCAAAAATTAGAAGCTGTCAAAAATTAGCCATACAAAATTAGGGTTACTAAAAATCTAGGTTGCCAAAATTGGCAACCCTGAATACAAAAGGGGTTGGCCAAAAATGTTCTCAAAGGAGCACATGGTCAGCAAGGTCAAGGTCAAAAAGGTCAAGGTCAGGTGGGCGTCATGTCCAGTGCACCAAGGCAGGTAAAATTTGGGTTCAAAAATGGTTTGCCCGGGGTTTTAGGTGGAGAGGTCAAAAGTACCAGTATTGTGGTGGGAAATCACACTAAAATTTAGGTCCAACATGAAGCACCTACCACGACTCTGACTACCCTGAAAATTAATGCAGACCTACTGACTTTATCTCTCAGACCCAAGTTCTGATATTTATATATTAAGAGCATATATATATATATATATATATATATATATATATATATGAGTAAAAAGATAGTATATATATATATATATATATATATATATATATATATATATATATATATATATATATATATATATATATAAGATATATTAGTATATATATATATATATATATATATATATATGTTATATATATATATATATATATATATATATATATATATATATATATAAATATATATATATATATATATATATATATAAATATATATATGTATATATATATATATATATATATATATTATATATATATATATATATATATATATAAAGAAGTATATATATGTATATATATGTATATATATTATAAGTATATATATATATATATATATATATATATATGTATATATATATATATATATATATTACATATAGTAGTATGTAAAGCACTCTGACCTCCCTAAATCTTGGGAAAATAAAAACTTGGAACCCTATGTTTCATTGATGATGTTTTTTAAAGGTTTATTAGTAAATAAAACAGAAAAAAAAAGATATTTCAATCGATAGATACTCGAAGGAGTAGTTAATAATTACTAACGTATTATAAACATGCATTTTTCAATATTTTAATGTTTTCTGCTTTATATTGGCTTAAAGCTGTATTCTTTATCCAGCTAGTTTTTCAGATTATATCCGAACCTCCAGTATTGTTGCTCGATATGATTTGGTTGAATCGATAAAACCACAAAACATTATATATATATATATATATATATACATGCATATATATATATATATGCTATTATATATATATATATATATATATATATATATAGTATATATATATATATATATATATATATATATATATATATATATATATATATATATATATATATATATTAACCACTCAAACCTTAGTCTCCCCTAAGTGAAATCCTACTTCATCTATAGTGTATATATATATATATATATATATAAATATATAGTATATATTTATATACATATATATGATCTTATAGCATATATATATATATATATATATAATGTATTTGTTGTCTATATATATATATATATATATTAGTATAAAATATTATATACATATATATATATATTTATATTTATGTATATATATAGTATATATATATATGGTGTATATATATATATATTATGTATACAGATATTATATATATATATATATATATATATATATATATATATATATATATAAAGTAGAAGGTGGGGAAACAGTAAAATAATTATTTGTAGTTTGTTAATGCAATTTCTATTCTTATTTAATCTGTAAATTATATTAATATTTAAAAAGACTGTGAATTACAGCCTTTGAATCATACTAAACATATTTTCCAAGCCTCAGAAATGAATTTAAAATGAAATATTATTATATCAGCTCAAAACATGACATATCAAAATTGTTTGAAGATCAGTTTATGATGTGAAAATTAAAATGTAAAATTTTTTAGCAAACTGTTATTTAGTTTTTTATTGTCTTTACCTAATCTTTTACAGAAACAAGACTTCTAATAAAATCATCTATTAATCATTAACTGACATCATGTAAATTTTGTATTGTTTCATTTTCTTTTGATGCTAGCCAATCTGAAGAATATAATATCTGATATATGAAAGTACCTATTCAGAGAGAGAGAGAGAGAGAGAGGAGATAGAGAGGAGAGGAGGAGAGAGAGAGAGATAGATATATAGATATAGAGACAGAGAGATCTCCACAATATAATATTGAGTTTATCTTGGCTATAACTGAGATACTTATATATATAGATAGTGAGAGGAGAGACAGTATAGAAGTAGTAGAGGTGGAAAGAGTATAGGTAAGATATATATAGATCACTCTAAGCAAAACCATAAAACTAGCTTTTCAAATGTCACTGAAGTTTCCAAAACGTAAATGCAAAATATGTCAACCCTAACTGAGAAACAAGAGACTGCTCTCTGTGAAGATTTAGAGTAAATAGATCTGAACTTTGTTTTGTAAAAATTGAACTATTTTCAAATTTTTCAGCAAGAACCTAAAATTATTTTAGTTTCATGTTATTCTTTTACTGAAAAGATGATATATATATATATATATATATATATAGTATATAGTATATATATATATATATAGGAGAGAGTATATATATATATATATATACATATATATATATATATATATATATATATATATATATATATATATGTTATATATATATACATAGTTATATATATATATATATAGTATATAGATAGATATATATATATATAGAAAAAGAGTATATATATAGTATATATATATATATATAGAAAAAGAGATATATATATAAAGTAGTATATATATAAAAGAAGTATATATATATCTATATCTATATATATAGATATATATATATATATATATATATATATTTATATATAATAAGATATATATATATATGATATATTTTATATATATATATATATATATATATAATATTATATATATATATATATATATATATATATATATATATAATATATATATATATATATATATATATATATATGTATATATAAAAAGTGGTAATATCCCAGTAAATGAATTTTAGTCCGAAAACGAGCATGATTTAAAAGTCTTCGAAATATTTCAAATAATTTAAAATACAAAGATCAAATCTTAAAAAGACTGAAAAAGATAGGGAGCTAAATTATGTCCCTAGTGAATTTGATAATTGAAAAAAAGAAGGAAAGCTTATTTGTAAATGTAAACAATTCATAATTAAATAAAATAATAAACATAAACAGTTGTTTAAAATAAACAAAAATTTCTGTAATGATATAAATAGTTACTATGGTCAACCAAAATATGAATTATGAACAATGATTAAAAACACTGCATTTTGGTAATGTTAAAGTTTTGACTGAGAAGGTGAAAAGCCTATGGCCAAAAAATCAGAATAGGTTCACAATGAAATTAAAGTAAAAAGCCTAATCATAGTAGTGTATGTTGAAAATTCAATGTTGGTGTAAGGTGTTGAATTTTACAAATGTCAGTTAATTAATTTATTAATTTACACACTGAATTAACAGAATTAAACATGAGATGTTTTGTAAAGAGCAAAATATTTCTAAAAATAAGATGATGTAATTGAAACCCACACAATAAAGCTAAAGATACAATGTTAGATAGCACGCAAATTGTAGAAAAAGTTATAGTGAGCGAAGGCATGTATTTACAAACGGGCCTTTTCTTCCTTTCGTCATGTTCCTTCAGAATCCTCCCCAACGTAAATTCCACTGGCGGGAACGATCCTTGAGAATTTTAGTGGCGAACTCCTTGATGTCGCAAACACTGGATAAACTTT
>JABUQX010107355.1:17500-20000 GCA_015478945.1 Trachelipus rathkii
TCACTCATATGTCGATGACCTGACCCTTCATTCTTCAACTCATTTCAATTCTGCTCCATTTTTTACTTGAATTGCCTTCGTCTTAATCTTTCCGATTCTATTCTCCTCGCTGATCTGGATAGAATTTCCAAGTAGGGTTGTCTTGAACTCAGAAATTCAATCTTTTAAAAACCCAGTCCTACAAACTCCTTTCTAAGACACCTTCAATCCTTTCCTCATCTCTCGACGGTTCTCCTGCTCCTCTTGTGGTTGGTCAATATAAACATCCTTGGCCCAACATAAACAAAAAATGTCTTGAAACCTCACATCACAACGGTTGCTAGGGCGGCCTCAAAGAAACTGGGAGTTCTGTTTAGACTGCGAGACTTTTTTTCCTCTCTCCCAGTTGCCCAGCTATACAAGGGCTTCATCCGCCCTTGTATGGAGTACTGCTCTCATCTGGGGGCTCTGGTTTCCACCTGCTTTGGATAGGGTCGAGTCAAAGGCCAAAAAGGCTTATAAACTGTCTTGTACTTCTCTCCAGTTCACTTGACCCTTTATCTTTTGGCGTGATGTTGGTGCTTTATCTCCTTTCCATAGGTACCGCAGCGGCAGGTGCTCAAGGGAACATCACTCGTGTGCCTCCACCTTTACGTCGCCCTCGCATCACTAGGGTGCTGGGGTTCAACATTGAGTTTTGGGGTTAATAGGCAACCAGGCTAGTTCGCCGCAGTGGTGCTTCCTTCTTTCCTGCCACATCTGTTCTGTGGAATTTCTCTCCATCTTCTGTGTTTCCTGCTGAATTTTAATCCTCAGCCTCAAAGTCATGTCTGAAATGGTTCCGCGTAATTTGCTCAGTTGTTGATTTGTGAGGCGCAACACCCCTCTGAATAGGGCTATGCCCAGAGTGGTGGTGACAACTGTGCAAAACATCTTGAAACCTCACATCACAACGGTTGCCAGGGCGGCCTCAAAGACTGGGGAGCCCTGTTTAGAGTGCGACTTTTTTTCCTCTTCTCAGTTAAGCCCCAGCTATACAAGGGCCTCATCCACCCTTGTATGGAGTACTGCTCTCATCTGGGAAGCCTTCTGGTTTCACCCGGCTATTGGATAGGGTCGAGTCAAGGCCGTAAGCTTATAAACTGCTCTTGTACTTTCCAGTCTCACTTCTGACCCCTATCTTTGCGGTGCATGTTGTGCTTTATCTCTTTCTATAGGTACCAGAGCAGAAAGCCTGAGTATTTATCACGCGTGTGCCTACCTTTACGGGTGTCGCCTCTCATCCACTAGGGGTGCCAGGGTTCCGCACATGAGTTTTGTAGTTGATGCAGGTAACTCCAGGTTAGTTCAAGCTGTAGGCTTCCTTATTTCCTGCCACATCTGTTCTGTGGAATTCTCTTCCATCTTCTGTGTTTATTCTGAATTTAATCTCCTCACTTCAAAGTCTGCGTCTGTGCTCATCTGCGTAGATCGTTTAGTTGTTGATTTGTGAGTGTGTAATCTCCTCCTTGAATAGCAATTGCCTGGGTGAGTGGTGTGACACTAAAAAAAAAAAAAAATTTAAAACAGTTCAAATTATCAGGACTTGAAAAATAAATTTCTTTAAAAGTTAACTATATTTAGCAAGAGTTAAGGAAGAAAAGTGGATTTCGAAACTGCGACAAAGTTTAGAATTTAATATTTTTCATTTGAAGATTTTTATTTCAAAAGTTATAAAACATTAACAGATAATTTTCAAAATTTAAATAATAATAAAAAAAAACTGGTATGAAGTGAGAAAAAGTCTCAACTCAGTTCTCTTGTTTTAAAAACATTTGAAATTGGAAGACTGCAGCTTGGAATCTACCTAAGAGAGATTGGATTTTTTTTTTTTTTTTTTTTTTTTTACAGAGATAAACACCATCACTCACGGGCAGAGCCCTAATCAAGGAGGAGGTGTACTCGTTTAACGTCCGAGCAGGACGGAGCCAAGCCCAAGGAGAGAATAGCTCACATTCTCCCACCCGACCAGTTGCGAACCTGGGACCCTCGCTTTGTTTGGCGAGTGCTCTACCACTGAGCTACCGGGGGCTTTTTTATATAAATAAATAAATATATTTAAAAAAATATATATATATATATATATACATATAAATACATATACATAACCTAAATACATATACACATACACAACATATATATACAAATATAAATATCACTACTATTATTAATAATATCACTATCATTACTATCATTATCACTACTATCACTATCACTGCACTATGTTTTAATATTAATATTGATATGCCTACACAATATTTCACAATATATTAATATTATTTACCACTATTAACTATATTAAAAATTTTCATTAACTAATATTACACTGTATTATTATTATCATTATCACCACAATCACTGATATTACTATTATTAGGTTTGTTATATATATATTTCACCATATATTAATATTATTTAAAACTATTCACCATATTAAAAATTATCATTAACATTATTATTACTTATTATTATCACCAAAATC
>JABUQX010107355.1:32500-36356 GCA_015478945.1 Trachelipus rathkii
AATTTAATATTTAAATTTTTTTTATCATTAAATATTTTATTATAATATATATATATAATATATATATATATATATATACTATAATATATATATATATTAAGTATATAATATATAATATATATAGTATATATATATTATATATATATATATATATAATATATATATATATATTATTACTGATTTTCTATATATATTATTACATAGTATATATATATATATATTATATATAGTTATATAATATATATATATATATATAGGATATATATTATATATATATATTATCTATTTTATATATATATATATAGTATATATATATATATTTATATATTTATATAATAGTAATAAATTATAAAGTAAATCATAAAATATTTCATTTACTTTTCTATAAATCATGGAGTTTACTTTTGAATTTAACTGGCATGATAGAAAATGGAGCATTTTTATGTTAATTTTATGGAAACTGAAAAATAAAAAATTTTGATTGCGTTTGTTAATATAAATTATTACTGGGATCTGTGATGCGGTTCCCAAGTTTCTTTTCATCCTTCTTCTAAAACCTCATATATTTCCTCCATAATAACAAATGCTGAAAAACGGTTATAACTATCATTGTAGATCATGTGAGCACAATTTAATATATTTTTTTTTACTCATGAAATAGTCTCTAAGCAAGTCATTAAAACTTTTTTTGAAATGCCCAAAAAGATTTAGGATTATTTTGCGACCCTTCAATTGATACAGTGAAAAAAAATATTTCAGAAATTCTAAAATATCTAAAAATTTTATTATTATTTTATTTGAACAATATTTAACAGTTCTTCGCCCTCATATTTATGGTTCGCATGGAATTTTGTTTCCTTAAAAATTATATATATAGTATATATATATTATATATATATATATATATATATATATATAATAGTATATATATATATATATTATATATTATATATTATATATATATATATACTATATAGTATTATATTATATATATATATATATAATATATAATTATATATATATATAATATAATACATATATAGTATATCTATATATATATATATATATAATTTTATCTATATATATATATATAATATATATATTATATATATATATAATATATATATATATATATATATATATATATATATATATATATATATATATATATATATATATATATATTGTAGTTTGAAATTATTTTAAATGAACAAATTAAGTATATAAAATTATTAAAATATTTATTTAAAATTCCTTTTGTAAGGGAAATAACATTTGATTCTGAAGAAGAATCAAACAAAGATTAAGAAAAACATAACATTTTTTTTCTCTATGCTAAATGGAATATAATCTAAATTGAAAAGAACCTTTAAAAATTGATTAGTCAATTATTAAATATGAATATCGAGAATATGACTCTTAAACAGGTGTTGATTTAAATACTTCTTCTGATAATAGAATTGCTATTCAAAATCAAGATGAATTCTTACTTGCGTCAGGAAGCTTTCTATACATTGAAGGACCATTAAGATAAAAGGACGTTGACTCTATTTATGGAAAAAATGAACCTGGAACAGGAACAAAAGCAGGAAAAGATTTATACATAAATTTAGTTAATAATGGAATAATGTATTTATTTCAAAGGGTAGTTTATCAACTTGGGAATGAAACTATCGAAGGATATTCAAATCCAGGACAAGCAACAACTATGAAGTTACTCTTAACCTATCCTACCAATTTTTCAGAGGGAATGAATTTTATGTGGATACCAGATAAAGGTGATAAAGGTTGTATAAAAACAAATCCAGGATATGAAGAGAGGCATAATTATCTATTTAAAAAGTCATTAGGAAATTTCAGTGTTGCTATTCCTTTGAGTCATATTTTTGGATTTTGTGAAAATTATAATAAAGTGATTTATGAAATGAAATATCAGCTAACATTACGACGAGAAAAAGATGATAATGATGCTATTTTAAAATCACCTGACGAGAAAAAGATGATAATGATGTTAATTTTAAAATCACCGGATGAGGAAGTAATGGTATTTACAAATTTCCAGATGGCAAAATTATTTTAGCAAAAATAAATTGGCGAATGCCTTATGTAACGATGAGTATATGATGAAATTAAGTAATAAAAATCAAAATAAAATAAGATTAAACGTTAATTTCTTGAATAGACAATGTGAATATATTGCTGTAAATGAAGGACAAAACAGTTTGACTGGAGATTAAATGTTTCCATTGGAGCAGAGAAACCAAGATATATCGTATTAGCTTTTCAAATAGAAAAATAATAATGATCAGACTAAAAATCCAGCTATTTATAATCACTGCAATATAACTAATATATCGAATTAATAGTGATAGATATCTAGAAAGAGATCTCCAACTAGATTTTAAGAAGAATAAATATATAACTGCTTATAAAATACTTTGTATTACTTTAATCATGTATCAGATAAAAAAACTGTCCCATTTCATTATTTGAATTTTGAACTTTTTATCCTTTATTAATAATTGATGTTAGTCGTCAATCTGAAAAGTTGAAAAACTCTGTTACAGATATTAAAATCAAAGCTAGTTTTAAAGAGAATATCCCAAAACACACTTATGCTTATGCTTTAGTATTATCCGACCGACTTATAAAAATATATTCTGAAGGAAATAAAATGAATCAGGTATATTAATATTTTTCCTTTAAGATAAGTGAAGTGTTATATATAGCATGCACTGTAGAATGATAACAAATACTGAAAAGGTTCGAAAAGTTGTAACATATCATAGCTCTTTCCTTAGAGGCCCTTGTGTGAGATGTGGGAAATTAATAATTCAATTTACCTCTAATAAAATATTAAATCATAACAATAAAAACTTTAATTTATAAACTATAAAAATACCAAATTTGAGTTTCTGTATTTTCCAATTAGTCCTATTGCTTATCACTATTGGCTTCTTCATCTCCATATGACAAGATACTACATGAAAATATTCCTGTAACTGGTGAACTATCTAATTCCGATCCAGATTCAAAAAGAACATTCCTAGCTTTTAATATCTGATCTTCAATTCTGAATTTCTGAGGAAGATTCTGAACTGTATGTAGATCAACACATTTTATTTGCAGTTAACATTCTTTCCTTTTTATCTATTTCATGGAATTTTTATTTCATTTGCTAAAATATCTCCTATAATACTTAAAAAATTATTTAGATACTTCCATTTTCTATAAAAAATTTCAACCAGAAAAGTTTTCTGCTTGAACTTTCCTTGTATTAAGGAAAACACATTTTAATTATTCTATAAGGGTTTCAATTTGCAGTTATTGCAGTTATTTGAGTTACTAAACTTCAGGTGTACCTCACTTTTCCAGCTTGACGCTTTAAAGTTTCCGTTAACTTTTCAGGCACGAGCTTCTGTTGCTATTTTTCTTGCCTTGTTTAAAGGATTTGTTGCTAGATTATTGTTTTTTCCGTCCGGATCATGATGAATCATACACCAAATTAAAAATCTGATCCAACCATTCAAAATATGATATAAAATGTAAATAAATTGAGAAAAAAAATTGGAAAAGACGGAAAGTTATTTTTTTTTTTTTTTTAAAAAAAAAAATAAAACAATATATATAATATTATATATATATATATATATATATATATATAATATATTATATATATATACCCTATATATATATTATATATACATTTTAAATAAACATAAATATATAATATATATATTTATATAAATAATATATATAATATACTATATACTTTTTCAACCGAGCACATTAGCGCTCACTAAATAATACGTTATCACTGTTTGAACATCGTGAAGAAAAAGAGAGAGAAAGGGAG
>JABUQX010107356.1:0-15000 GCA_015478945.1 Trachelipus rathkii
TAAATAATATTAGATAATATATATTAATATATTAGTTATTTTTTATATATATAGTATAATATATTATATATATATATATATATATATATATTATTATAGTTATTATTATATGATATATATATATATTATATATTATATATATATATATATATATATATATATATATAATATATATATATATTATATAATTATATAATATATATTTATATATATATATATATATATATATATATATATATATTATAATATACATATATATATATATTAATAGCTATATATATTAATATATATATTATATATATATATTATATATATATATATATATATATATAGTTATATATATATATATATTATATGATATATATATATATATATATTATTATATATATATATCTATAGTATATTATATATATACTATATATATATATATATATATATATATTATACTATATTATATCCTATATATATATATAGTATACTATATATATATTATATATCTTATATTATATAATATATATATATATATACTATATTATATTATATATATATTATAGTATATATAGCCTGCTTTTGTACTCTTCTGGAAGGTTTGTTCACAGGTATCCTGAATCCCAATATATCCTTTAAGCGAATCGGTCGCCACATGTCCAATTTTATCTACTACTCTAGTCATGCGTTTGCGCATAGCATGTAATATGCGCTTGCGCATAACATCTTCTATCTTCTGATGCGAATCATCCAACCCACAAGAATGAACAAAGGAATTGTGGGAATTTAAAAAGTGACTTCTCCATGTTCACTGACAGAAATGCAACTCGAGCCCGTAGCCTCTTAAGAAGTGTATACGACTTACGATTGAGCTCCGTCTGAATGCCCATTAATATATAACTAAATATTTAAACTTATATATAAATATTTTTTATGCATACAAAATTTTGGAAATAGCTATTTTATTAAAAGGTTTAGAAAAAGCGCATATCGACTTTGCTTTTATATATATGCAAGTTACATATATATATATCATATATTAAATATAGATGTATATATAATTATATAATATATATATTATATTATATATTATATATATAATTATATTATTATATTTATTATATTATATATATCTATATTTATTATATATATACTATTAATATATAGTATTAGTTATAATATATAATATTACATTAATGAGACATTTAAAATGCTATCATCCATACATTGCTACAATTGTTATAACATACTTACACACTACCATACACACACACACACACAAACACACACACACACACAACACACCAAACACCCGTTTACGTGCCTCTTTGATATCATCACACACACCCGCCTACTGGATACTTATACCACAACACACACATATCTACCCTACCATAGACAAACTTACACTCACATTGCACTCTACACACACACCCATGCTAGACACATCCCCCCTATTTACACACACCCACTTACCGACCGCCATGGATACATTACAACAAGCCTACTCATACTACACCCACGTCTAACACCCTAATGACCTTATGCATCACACGCGACCCGCTAGGCTATTTAATACACACACACACATACGCTAGGTTTTTTATACGCCTACCCATAGGAACTTACGCTCACACCTATACCTACACAACAACGACAACACTAAATAGACCATTACTTCACCTTGAATAAATATACCAGCCGTTAGCTTCAACACTACAGCTACACACCCACCACATAATATTATAACACTTTTATAAATAAAAAAAGAGTCATGTATCAGGGAACGGTATCCAGAGGAGCGTTTTGGGTAAAGCTCCATCAGCGGACTCTAATTCACGATTGATGAGTCAGTACTGAGGCATTAGTTTAACCTGCTAAAACCAGGAAAGAGCTGACAATACATTAAAAATTGTAAGAATCTTATTTAAGAAGTTGTGCAATATACATAATATGAAAGAATGAGGATGAGAACAGGAAGAAAAAAAAAAGTCCAGAGTGTCTGATATTAATCATTTTATTTTTAAACGTAACAAGGTTATTAAATACATATAACATTACTCCACCAGTAAATCATAAATCAATAGAGGTGTTCCTAACACCTAAGGGATTAGTAATGCTTTTGTTTTCTGCTTACTGCTTTACCTCATGTTTTATGCTTGAACTCATGTTTTATCGTTTAACTTATATGTTTTCTGCTTTAAACTCCTATTTTTAACATACTACATTAAGCGTAAATCATAATCATTGCGGTGTTACCTAAACTAGGGGATTAGTATGCTTTTGTTTTTATGCTTTACTGTTTAACTCATGTTTTACTGCTTAACTCATTTTTACTGTTTAACTCATATGGTTTCTAAGCTGTCACACACACCCACCCTGTAACATTACATACCTTAAAGCATTAATTCAGTAAATCAGTGTTACCTAACACCAGGGGGGGATTAGTATGCTTTGTTTTACTGCTTTACTGCTTATCTCATGTTTTATGCTTTAACTCTGTTTTAACTTGTTACTTTTGCTTACTGGCTTTTTTTGCTCTATTGGTTTGCCAATAGTATTATCATACAAAGATGCACTTTACATTATGTTTTATTTTGTTTAATAACTTTTTATTTATTTATTATTAATTTTTTATTTATTTTTTATTATTTTTATTATTTTATATTTTATTTTTTTATATTTTTTATTATACTTAGTGTTATTTATTCATGCCTATTGTTTTATTATTATTTAGAACACACTTACACACACGTGAGCGTGCGCACACACACACACACACAAACATCCACACCAGCACACACACACCACAGAATTCACCCACTTACCTTTAATCATACATCACTATGACACTTATGAACCACATTCATAGAATTAACTTTTCATAACACTTACATTTACACTTATACAATACGGTCACACACACTTACACTTATATACCAATCATGAATCTTATGAAACTTCACTATGACTTCATTTAATCATAGCATATCTTTTAAACTTACCAAAAAAATTGGGCCGGGGGGGGGGTTTCACATCATACAATTACACTTTACCCTTGCCTATGATAATTATAGCACATTCACTATGACACTTTACACACATTAGACACTTACACTTACACTCAACACATTTACTTCACTCACACAGATTTCTTCCGCACAACAGATTTAATTCACCACGATTTAACTTAATTATACACCATTTCTTACCACACAGATATTACACTGCAAACTAGATTTACCACACACCACAATCCCAACACACCACACAAGACCCCCATCAACATATACGTATTTTATAACTTTTATGTTTTACTTTTGATACTTATTTTATTTACTTCATTCAATTATGACTAATTATTTCAAGTTTTTCAATATATCGTTCTCATATTATTTTGACAAGATTTATATTTTAATTATCTTTTTTGTTTATAAATTTTAATAACTATCAAGTTTAAATACTTTTTCCTAATTTATGAATTTGATTAAAACATTAATTTACGTACATTTAAAGCATAAAGTCGTTAAATTAGTAAGCAGCCTAGCCCCTCTAATAAGCTTATGCACGTTGTTCTATTGACTATGGCTTTACATCAATCTTTGCCATGTGATGATAAAATAACAAATATGTTATTCTCTGCTAACATAACATGTATTTATTAATATTCTATAGTTTTTATTAAAATAGACATTATTCCTCTTTATATATTCCCAAGGGATGGACAAAAAAAAATCAAATTAAAAAATCATGACTTTTACTGTATGTCTTTATCATATCCCGCTTTTTTTGATTTTATTGATTTTTTTGATTTTTTTGATTTTTATATTTTTTTTTATTATTTTTTATTTTTTGTATATTTAGTAATTTAATATAGAAATAAAATTAATTAAGTAAATTAAATGTTTATGAGTTTTAAATATATATTTTTCAATTTTCAACAAAACTATGTGGATTGGTACCGTAGTCTGTAACTTCTGTTAGTGCTGTGGTTTCATTGTTGTCATGTAATATTTGAACAGAGGCTAGGCCTAGGTTAAAAATTGAAATTATGTCCAGAAGTGAGATAATGTATATTATTGTTTTTGGTATAACTAATGTCGTTATTAAATATGTGAGGCATATTTGAATTTGTATACAATTTTAGCACCCTTTTGAAAAAAGACATATATTGCTGAGGAGGGGCAAGGTAAAGAAAGGGAGGTAGATTTGATTGAGGATAAAGAATAGGCGTGAAGTTGTCTATGTATTAATGAAATTTTTCTTAATATTATTAATTATGTTTATTATTTATTATGGTTGACTGGGAGATATTCTAGAGGGCCCAATGCTGCTTTTTAATGTATTATTTTTATTGGTTTGACTGGGACAGTCTAAAAAGGACCCATGCGGCTTCTTCAGTATTATTCTTATTTCTTATGAAGTTTTTCTAATAATTATAAATAATAATGATTTTTTGATTTTATTGATTTTTTGATTTTTTTTTGTTTTTTAAGTATTTTTGTTTTTTATTTTTATTTTTTTGTATATTTAAGTATTTAACTTCATATAGAATAAAATATTAGTAAACAAATTCTTTGAAATGTTTAAGTATATATTTTTCATTTTAAACAACTATTGCATTTGTAACCGTAGTCTGTACATTTTTGTAAGTGCTGCTGTTTCTTGTTTTCATATGTAAGATTTGAACAGAGATGGTGGGTTAGAAATTGAAAATTAATGCAGATGCCTACTAATATTATTATATTGTTTTTTGTATAATGTCGTATAATAATTTTAGGCCAGTATTTGAATTTGTCTACAATTTTAGCACCCTTATTGAAAAGACATATATATGCTGAAGAGGGGGCAACGTAAAGCAAGCAACGAGGAATTAGATTTTTGGCTTTGAGGTAAGAATAGGCGTGAAAGTGTCTAGATAGCCCATATTCTTTTTAATATTCTTATTATTGTATTATTTGTATTATGGGTTGACTAGGAATTCTGGAGGGTGCGATGCAATGTTCTTGAATTGATTAATTTTATTGTTTGACTGGGACGTCAAAAAGACATGAGACTTCTCAAGTATATTCCTTATTTTTATTGAGTTGATGCTGGGACTTCTAGTAGGGGTAATGCGGCATTCTTAAATATTATTTTTATGTAATTAATTATTATTGGTTGCTGGGACAGTCTAGATAGGCATGCGGCTTCTAGTATTATTCTTATTTATATTTGATTTTTTATTATGAGTTGACTGTGGGACATTCTAGAGGGCCAATGTGCTTCTTAATTATTAATTTTATTGGTTGACGGACAGTGTAAAAATACATGCTTTTCATATATTTTATTTATATATGAGTTGATGTGCATTCTATGAGGCGTCAATGCCGGTTTTTTATATTTTTTAATTATTCTAATTTATTATTATATTATATATGTTAATCTGGGACAGTCTAGATAGGGCCATGCTGCTTCTTAATATTTCTTATTTATTTTTTTATGTTGACTGGAAATTCTAGAGGGGCCATTGCAGCTCTTAATTATTATTTTTATTGGTTGACTGGGACGTGTCTAAATATTACTCCATTTTCTCAAGTTTTTCTATTTTTATGAACCATATGGGACATTCTAAGGGGTCAATGCGGCTTCTTAAATATTATTTTTATTATTAATTATATTTGGTTGAAGGGGACAGCTAAATAGGATCATGCGCTTCTTAAGTATTATCTATTATTATTAATTTGATTTTATTGATAGTTTGGGACAGTTTTAAGAGGGCAATGTGGCTTCATTATTTTAATTTTTAATTGTTGACTGGGACAGTCTAAAAGGACCATGCGGCTTCTTAATATTATTCTTATTTATTATGAGTTGACTGTGAAATTCTAGAGGTGTATGCGTTTCTTTATATTTTTGAATTATTAATTATATTATTTATTGGTTGAATGGTACAGTCTAAATACTAATGCTGTCTAGTTTAATTTTATTATTCTTTTATTATAGGGGAGCTGGGACATTCTAGAGGGGCATGCAGATTTTCTTATTATTAATTTTATTGGTGACTGGTAGTCTAAACAGAATAAGGCTTCTTGTTATTAATTCTTATTTATTAGTGGGTTGACTGGGACATTGAGGTTATGCAGCTTTTAATGTATTATTACAGAATACTAGTTTAAGGAAGCTGCATTGCCTTCTAGAAATGTTCCGAGTCACACCCATAATTATAAGAAAATAAAGAAGGCAGCATGGTCCTTTTTAGACTGTCCAGTCACAAATAAAAATTAATATTAAAAAGACAGCATTGCCCTAATATCCCAGTCAAACCATAATAAATAATAAATAAGAATAATACTGAGGAACTAATGGGCCTATCAAGACTGTCCAGTCAACCATATATTAATAATTAAAATATAATATTAAACATATGGACCTCAGAGATGACCCTCGAAATATTATAAATAAGAAATAATACTTAAGAACCGCATGGTCTTTTTAGACTGCCCAGTAGACATAAAAATTCATAATTAAGAAGCTGCATTTTACCCCTCTAGAATGTCGGGTAATACACCTAAAAATGAAGATTAGGAATTTTTTAATAATATTAATTTAGATGAAGATTTCATCGTGTTTTGATATGTCTACGTAATCTGTCTAGTCAACCAACATAATTGATAATTAAAATAATTAGAAGTCGAGTGGCCCTCTGAAGTGTAACAGTCAAATCCATAATATATTAATCTATAATATATTATTAGCGATGGGCTATTTCTGTCAGTCACCCTAATATAATAATTTAAGAATACTTTATTCTTAATGTATTAATTATGGGTTGACTGAGACATACAAGATAGGCTTCTGAATTATTATTCTATTATTTAATTTTTTGGTGACTGGGACAGTCTAGGTTAGGCCCATGAGGCTTCTATCATCCTTCTATTTCATTATTCATTAAATTATTATTAAATTATTTTTAATTCTAAATTTTTTGGGTTGAATGGGCTTTTAAGGTGCCAATGGGCTTCTCAATTATTATTTATTGGTTTACTGGCAAGCTAAAAAGACCATGCGCTTCTTAGAGATTATTGTTTTTTATTTGAGTTGACTGGGACATTTTAGAGGGATAAATGTAATGTGGCTTCTTATTATATTTTAATTATTATTGGTTTTACCTCATTGAAGATAGGGCCATGCTTTCTTATTATTATTTTTATTATTTTAGATTTGTTAATGACATTCCAGAGGGGCCATGCGGCTTCTAATTTTTAATTTTTTTTTAGGTTGACTGGGGAAAGTCTAAAAAGGACCGATCCTCATTTTAGTATTGATTCTATTTATTATGAGTTGACTGGGCATTCTAGAGGGGTCAATTGCGGCTTCTTTAATTATATTTTTAATTATAAATATTTTTTCTTTATCAGGAACAGTTGGTTCGGTTAGTACTTCCCATTTATTTAATTTATTATGGTGGATAATAGGCTAGATGCCGGCCAGGAATGGCTGGTGCTTATTTAATTTTTAATGAAAACTTGAAGTCTACTTAGACTGCTGGTTCTTAAGTGTGTGTCTTGGGTTACTGGGATTCTTGAGGGTTCATGCAGCTTTCTAATTATTATTCTTTATTAATTTATGGGTTGACTGGGACAGTTAAGATGCCTTATGAAGATTTATTATTATTTCTGATTTGGGATGGCTGAAATTCTAGAAGGGGCAATGCCGTTTTTAATTATTATTCTTTATTATTTTTAGTGTTGTTGAATGAAGTTTAGTATGTAAGGGTTTTATTAATTACATTTTCATTATTAATTAATTATTATTAAAATTATTATATTCTTAATTTTATGGTTGATGAAACTTTAGATGGATTATGCGTCTTCTTCGTCTAATACTATATATATATATATATATATATATATATATATAATATTTTATATAGGTATATATATATATATAATATTATATATTATATATTATCTATATAGTAATATTATATATTATAATATGATATATATATAATACTAATATATTATATTATTTCCGCGTGAGACGTTAAGAATCTGAAAAAATCAAAAAATAAAATGTAAAAAAGCTTAAAATACCAATATCAAATAATTAAATTTTTTAAAAAAATCAAAAAATCCCAACCCTGGTTTATAGCATTGACAAAATATATTTCAAACAGTTTTTAAATAATTCGGTTTTCTTTATTATTATTATTTTATTATCTATGTACATTGACATCCAACACGAGAAAACACAACTACCTCCTCACTCTTACATGATCAAACTGACCTCTCTCTGTAAATGTGTTGAAATATATTTAGGTCTAATTATCTAGCATAATCTGAAATTTGACCGGGGCGGAATTAAGCATATTCCAGGTCAATATATTTCAACTGATTTATTCTGTAAAATGTGGTGCAATAATTACGTTAGGCCTAAATTTTAGGCCTAAATTTAGATAAGCCTTTTTGTAGACGTGCTAATTTATCCAAGTACATAGTTCAGAAGGTAATTCCGTATAGAAAGAAGTCTTTGTTTTATTATGTCTTTATAATATATTTCAACTGAAACATGCTGATCGGTAAGATCCTTTAGCAGGTAAAAGGAAATGTTTTCCTTAATTGTGATTGGTCGGGGTAATCTTTCTCTAAATGATCGTATGTGAATTGGTCGAGAATTATTTTTATGTCTTCATTTGACTCCTCGACTATTGTTCTTTCTATTGTTTTGAAGCAGGGTGTTGTGTTTTTATTTTAGACCAAACTCATTTAATTAGTCATTTAGCTGTTAAGACGTGTGCACAAGTTATATGATTTGTATTAAATGTGTTTATTTTTTACATGTGTTATATATTTAATAATAATATTACATTAAATATTTATTAATTTCACTAGAATAATAAATATTAATTCGACTGTTCAATAAAGCTAACCACCAGGGCCATGCAGTGAGCACCGCAAGAGGCCAATCCCGCCCGCTGGTGCGTCGCGGTCTCCCCGCGCGGGCGCCAGCAGCGCAATATTCCGCTTCCGCCGCGGTGCGCGCCGCAGCGCATATTACGCGCGAATGAGATATTATATATATTATATCTATATTAATATATATATATATACTATTATATATATTTAAGTATATATAATATATATATATATTATATATAGTGTGTGTGGGTGAGTGGTAAGTGTCTATGGGTGAACGTAGGTGTCTATGTGTATGTGCGTATGTGTAATATAGAGATATAGTGTTGCGTGTGTATAAGTGTATGTAAAGTGTTATTGTAAGTGTAACTGTTATAGCCTGAATCTCAATATAAGGGGTTCAAGATGACCCCACAAAGATAGTATCAAAGATTACACAAAGCTAGTTGACCAAGCTCGTTATTAAAGTTGAGGCATCAAAGCTGGGATCAAAGCTGAGGTTCAAAGTTGAGGATAAAGCCCTGAGGCATAAGTTGATGGCTCAACTGAGACTCAAGGAGGGCATCAAAGCTGAGGCATCAAGTTGAGGGATAAAATTCAGAGTGGGTGGTGCGTATTGTCTAGTGTGTATGGTGCGGGTGTGGTTTTGTGTTGTAGTGTGTGTGTGTGTGGTATGTGTTGTGTGTGGTGTGTGTTTATAATATATATGGATTTTACATCTTTAAGTCCGCTAGTTATATTAAATAAAAATAAAAAATTTTAATAAATTATATCCTTGGAAAGTGAAGTGTGCGTGTGTGTGTGGTGTGTGGTGTGGTGTGTGTGTGTGTGTGTGTATGTGTGTGTGTGTTGTGTATGTGGGTTCTAAACTAATAAAAGTAGGCATGAATAATAAATCTTAAGTACTAATAATAAAATAATAATAAATGTTTTTATAATTATACGTTAATTGTACTTTAATTATGCGTGTGCGTGTTGTAGTGTGTGTTGTGTGATGTGTGTGTGGTGTGTGTGTAATGTGTGCGTGTGTGTGTATGTGTGGTTCTTAAATAATAAATTGCGCGGGAATATTGGATCTGCGGTGCACGCGGCCGGGCGGGAAGGCGGAAATATTGCGCTGCGGCGCACCGGGGGCGGTTACGCGGAAATATTTGCGCCTGCGGCGCAGCGCGGCGGGACGCGGCGGGACGCACAAGCGGGTGCGGGGTTGGCTGCTTTGCGGGTGGGCTCATGCTGAGCCCTGGTGTAGCTTATGGACTAGTGAATTAATTATTATCTATTTTCTAGTGAAATTAAATATTATTTGCTCAATGTAAGTATTTATTATAAATATGTACAGAAATTTGTAAAAACAAGACACTTTTAATACAAATAGATACTTGTGCCCGCTTAGCACGAATATTTAAACAGGTTTAAATGATTTGGGTCTAAGCCAGAGTCCCACCTGCTCAAATACAAGTTGAAAGAACAAAGTTAAATTTCCAAAAGACGATAAATAATCTCGACATCACTACGAGGTCATATATGAGATAAGGATATCCCCGACTAAATCACAAGGTAGGAAAAACATTCTTTTTTTACTGCTTAGGTCTTCACGATCAGCATGTTTTAGTTGAATATATTTATAAAAATAATAATAACAATGATTCTTGTCTATAAGGGAAATTACCTTATGACCTGGTATTAGGATTAAATAGCCCGAAAAAGGCTTATCCTAATTTAGGCCTAAATTTAGCCTAAAGTATATTGGACCACATTTAACAGAAAAAGTCAGTTTGATATATTTTTGACTGGAATTAGCCTTATTCGCCACGGGTTACAAAAAGAATTATCCTAAATTTAGACCTTATTAGTGTTTCACACTTTAACAGAGGAGGTCAGTTTTCGTATCTGTATGACGAGTGGAGGGTAGATTGTGTTTTTCCGTGATGGATTGTAATGATAACAAGATATATAATAATATATCATATATAAAAAACCCGAATTTATTTTAAAAACTTTGAAATATTTTTTAGTTAATCGAGTGAATAATATAAATGTAAGTGAATAAATTGTTATTTTTAAATAAAAACTTAGATGATTTTAATAAAATGCTGTTATGGTTAGAAAGAAGAACTTATTTGTTAATTTATACTTATTACTGGTAAAGATTGATGTAAAAGCAGTAAAGTTAATAGAAACAAAACGTGGCATAGCTTGAATGTAAGGGTGCTAGGGCCTGCTTACTGGATTTACCTTGATTTTATTGGCTTTAGTACGTAAGAAATATAATTTATTTTAATAAATTTTAAAATTTTAGTAAAATTATTTTAAAACTTGATAGTTTATAAAATTTATAAACTAAAAGTATTACAGTTATAATAAAATTTCTTTGTTCAAAGATAATGGCTTGATTTATTATTATGGTTTTAAGGACTTTGAAATTTTTAGTTTATTGTGAATGAGTAATATATGTACGTGTTTAATTAATACATAAAATGTTTTAATAAATTATAACGTTTTATACTGTGTGAGTGTGCGTGGTGTGTGTGTTGTGTGTGTGGGTGTGTTGTGTGTGTGTGTGTGTGCGAGTGTAAGTAAATTTGTGTGTGTATGTATAATCTGTGTTATGAAGTAAGTAATCTGTGTGTGTCAGTAATCTTGTGTGTGCGTGTAGTAATCTGTGTGAGCGTAAGTAAGAATCTGTTGGTGTGAGTGGTAAGTGTAAGATGATAAGTAGTCTATGGATAAAATGGTAAGTGTGAAGTATAGGTATCATAGTAGATATGGTTGAAGTTGGTTAAGTGTGTGTGGTGTGAAAGCATGTGTTATAGTGTAATGTAAGTGTCTAGGATAAATGTAAGTTAATAGTGGAATTGTGTGTAATATAGTATCCTAGTGAATGGGTGTGTTAAGTGTAAGGTGTGTGTGTGAACCGCATGTGCATGAAATGCTCTCCAAGCTATGTGGAGGATGAACCGACTTAATTTCGTTGCTGCCTAGTTAAAAGCTAGTACTCGGGGTAGGGTTCCTGAAGGCATTTTGGGTGTGGGTGGGCAATTGATTCGAGGGTTGTTTTTTGACTGCTTAAATAGTCGGTAATATGGGCACTGCAAGTGAGCAGATTACAGTAACTGCTCGAGTCTCGTTGGGATTGGGGGAAGAGTTCTACTGGAATGGAGTTGTGTCGGTGGGTTGGCACTCTGAGGGGGGGGGGGGCAGCTGCAATTGTAGCATAGGATTGCCCTGATATTGAATATTTGTCTTTGAGCTGGTGTATGACATCTCTCCTGCTTAATTTTTTTATGATGCATAACTCCAAAACTTCATGTTCAGACAAGTAGGGTGGGCATTTAAAGGAAGAGGCACTGTGGGTTCTTCCACAGTTTCTGCAGAGTGGAATATTTTCACAAAGAGTGTGAAATTCTTCTCCACAGGCTAGGCATATATCATGCTGTTACCTACAGTATTTTTGGGGATGACCAAACCGCTGGCATTTAAAACAACGTCTGGGTTGGGAATAAACGTAGGAACACTGTAGCTTGTAAACCCAATTTCACCTTAGTTGGTGGGAAAGGGGAGTTAAAGGTAAGCAGTAAACGAGGATTTGGGGTGTCAGGCTTGTCACGACGTGGAAGAAATCTGTAAACGCAGAGCTGGGCACGCCTATAATTTTTTTGAGTGCGCCTGCGTCTATGCGCCTATGCCGCCGGACCTAGTGCGCCTAGCGCTATGCGCCTATATTTTTGTCACATCAATGCGCCTATCGCCTATGCGCCTTTGCGGCGCCACGACTTTTCGCCGGCCGGTGGCTGTTTGCTAAATTTATTTGCAAAGTAAACTTTAGTGCGATAATAAAAGCATGCTTTATAAGGAAGAAACAACATTATATTTTTGTACTTAAACCGTAAACTAAATATCTAAACACGTCCTTTCCTCCTTCATGTTCTTGTGGTCCTGTTTTTTCCCCCAGAGGTTAGCACGAGCGCTGAAGTTTGAAATTTACAGAGGCCATAGTTGCCAATTTATTTGTAGTTAGGAATCTGACAGTTTATATATATATATATATATATATATATATATATATATATATATATATATATATATATATACATAATATATATTATATATATTATATATATATATTATATATATTAATATATATATATAATAATATATATATATATATTAGATATATATAATATACTATATATATATATAATATATATATAATATATATATAATATATATATAATATATATATTATATATATATTATATATCATATTAATATATATATATATATATATATATATATTAAGTTTTACACTGGTTTTAGATCATATCAGTTTGTCAGCTTCTAAGCTCTTAACTTTAAAGGGTAAAAAAAATGTCTTTGTTCCTGTTCATAGGCGTGGCTATAGGCGCAGAGAATGGCTGTGCGCTTTGCTTAGTCCCCTTTTAAAAAATTGTTTGCGCCTATGCTGCTTGCGTTACATTTGATAGTGCGGCCATTAGGCGATAGCGCAACTCGGTGGCGCAACGCCAGCTCAGTGTAGAACGTTAGTAGCAGAAACTCTTATGTTGCAGATTCTTAGAATTACAGGCATATCTGCGTCTTTCTGTTCTAAAGAGTAAATATGTGCTTTGGATGTTTTTTTTCTTTTTACAGGTTATCACCACCGCTCACGGGCAACCCTAATAGGGAGGATGTTAAGCACAAATTCAACTAACGAATATTTCGCAGATGACACAGGCGCGGGCTTTAATAGTGGGGAGATTAAATTGAGTAGGAAACACAGAAGATGGAAGAGAATTCACAGAAAGAGGTGGCAGGAAAGAAGGTAGCACCGCAGCGAACTAGCTGGAGTTGCGTAACTTAACACAAAACTCATGTGCGACAACAGACCTTTGTGCTACGAGGGCGCTTAAAGAGGTGGCACGGAGTGAAAGTTATCGAGCACCTGCGCTACGGTACCTATAGAAAAGAGATAAAAGCACCAACATCGCGCCGGAAAGATAGAGGGTCAAGTGAAGTAGAAAGTACAGGACAGTTTTAATATAAGTTTCTATGTCTTTGATGACCCTAATCCAAAAGCCGGTGAAACCTGACGCCCCCCAATATTGAAGCAGTATCCATACAAGGGCGGACGAGACCCTTGTATAACTGGAGCAACTGTGAAGAGGAAAAAAAGTCGCAGTCTAAACAGAACTCCCAGTTCTTTGAGGCCGCCCTATCAACCGTTGTGATGTGAGGTTTCAAGACAATTTGTTGTTTATGTTAAGGCCAGATGTTTATATTGTCAACAGGAGAGACGAGAGAACCGTCGAAGAGATAGGAAAGTTAGAAGTTTCTTAGAGAGAGATTTGTAAAAGTTGGGTTTTAAAGAATTAAATTTCCAAGGTTGCGACAACCCCAGCCCGGAAATTCTATCCAGATCGGCGAGAATGGAATCGGAAAGATTAAGACGAGAGGCAATTCTAGAAGTACAGAAGGAGCAGAATGAATGAAGGGTCGAGTCCATCGGCAATGAGTGGATGAGTTAGTATGTGCAGACGAGAAGATCATTAATGAAAAGCAGCATAAAGTTAGGAGATAAGACAGATCTTGAGGAATACACTATTGAAGAAAAGGAAGAAGTCGCCTAAACAACAGGATATTGAGCGATTTGAAGAAAGCTAGACATAAGTAAGGCAAAGAGAAAGGAGGAAATCTGGAGGGGAGCTAGGAGAGAGTGACTGTCGTGCAATACCAGTCAAATGCTTCTGGATTATGTCAAGCGCCAGCGCCCGCAATCTCGTAATTCCTAGGGTGGAAAACCATATCTGTTTAGTAGGAAGTATTTCACCAGTAGGCCTCGAGCGCCGAAAGCCGTACTGGCGATCGGAAAGAAGGGAATGAGATTCCAGATGGTCTAAGAAATGAGAGTTGAGAAGGGTTTCAAAGATCTTAGATAGAATACAGGTTAGAGCTATAGGGCGATAGTTAGAAGGATCAGAGCGGCTTCCTTTTTTCGGAATAGGTTGGACATATGCGAGCTTCAAACACTTTTTTCATCAGGAGTGGAAATAAGGGGGGGCCCTTCCAAGAGAAGTTAAGGATGACAAGATGGAACTTTGAGTCCGGGTATTTG